>PNEQ01050873.1:0-26250 GCA_003012365.1 Medauroidea extradentata
CCCCCCCGTCCTAAACCCTTGGTTATCTCAATGAGCGGACAAAGACGCGTGCTTATCTTTCTACTCCCGCCAGTCAGCACAAACCTACTCCCTCATACACTTCCAGTCATTTGACCAATACAAACACGTTGCGTTACTACGCGTATCACACTGCTATAAAGATATCGGCTTGTCTATTTTCGTGTGCCGGTTTTGGTACTTCGCGATTTACCGGATCACACCTCACCCCACATAGTCCAGTAAAACAAGGGTTTACTTTACTATACAAGATTACACAAAAAAAAATTCCTTGGAAAAATTGCATGGCAGGATGCAAGTTTGCTTTCTCATGTTACAAAAGATAGCTGTATCATTTTACAAGCCGGTAGCAGCTTTTCACACTAACGGAGTATAGCGCACGTAAAAAAAAAAACCCATGTTATCAGCCTTCCGCATCAGAAGGAAGCATCTGGGGGAGGGGGGCCTAAGAGAGCCTTCCGCATCAGCAGTAAGGGTCGAGCTGTAAACAACTGAATACATTACGGATAAAAGTGGCGTATGTGACACAGCAGGCCCAGCTACTTATGGCTTTCTTCCCCGGGATTATGGTACAGAGATGTCCAATGAAAGGCACCAGACGCGTCTTCACGCTTGCCAGTCCGCGCTACTCCATTCACGTAGGCCTCATTTTAACTGATTTTAACTATTGCTTTTCGATTTCCAAAAAGGAGATGGGGCTGGGAATTTTCCCTGACTATTCCCTGACTTTTTCAGGCCACTAAAATTCCCTGACTAATCCCGATTTTCCCGCCCTGTCGCCACCCTGGTGAATATGAAAATATTTATGTTGTAAATATCCGTGAATGTCAGTTCTTTTACTTATACTTTTTTAACCCTATATATATCTGCAAAAACTGTAATATCTGTAAATTATATTATGCTTGTGAGTAGAAATAGCCTTGTTATCACCACAGATTATTTAAGGAAATTGTTAAAAATTTACTATTTGAAATAGCTAGAATACTTCTAAATTTTAGAATCTGGTATTAATTTTTCAAGATCTAATAATGCACATTTACTATTAAAAAAAATATTCGAAATTTCGAATATTCACAGACCTCTAATTAAGTTATGTAGTTGCAATAATATCCAAAATGTGTTGTAATTTAAATTTTTGTTATTTTTAGATTTCAGACAAGTAGGTAATCTGTTTTCAATACTGCACAGTAATCTTACTAGGGTTAAGCGGCAATGTTAATGGAAAATTTTCATAATACAGCAATGAATAGTCTACAGACGTTAAGTTAATATAATCATTCAAGATTTAAGATTATTTGTCTTATTTTTTTCCTAGGATGCTCAAAATTGTTGTAACATTCAAGGGCATTACAAAAAATAAACAAAACCTATATGGGTAACATATATAGTATTTGTTACTTCTTTTTTTATATACTTGACAACTAAAAAGTTTAAATAATAGCAGCTTATTTGGTTACAACAAACCTAAGTTGCTAGAGCATATGAATGCCCGGGAAACACACAGGCCTAAATAAGACTTCTGCCCCACCCCCCCTTTTTTTTTTTGGTAATATGTAGGCCTACATTTGTGCAGCAGACAAGCACAAACTCTCATGTGGACTTGATATTAACTTGTACCACTAATGTACTTGCTAAAGAAACATTAAACATGGACTTTTTTGTACATAAAGAATTTATTGAGTTGGAACCTTGAAAAAAACACGTTTATAAAATAGGCGCACAAGCACAACAAGGACCGTAAATGTTTCTGTTTACCCACGAATTTTGTTAAAATCAATAGTACATACAATTTTTTTTTTCTGTAGTACTTTTCTCTCGATGAATTACATGCTTCTTACTTTGCAACTGTTTTCTGTACACATGCAAAGCTGCTGGGTGTTCGTTATCAAGGGTGAACATTTTTCTCGTTCACATCATCCAAAACACATCTATATATCCCGTTGTTGTTGGCGATTACAGACCAGAATTCTTAATCTCCACATTGCACTATATTAAATGATCACACATAATATTAAAGTAACACCTTATAAGAATCATAAACACACATGAGCACATGAAAAGCCTCAGTTCACACTCACAGCTTGGCCGTCCTTTGTATTGGTTCCTTGTATAGGTCGACTGATAATGGTACAGTTGTTTGTAAAATAGTCATAGAAATGATGTAATTTGAATAGAATAAAATAGTTAACTGACTAATGCTGGATACAGAGCAGTGTTAGTATATTATGGTTCCCCAAAATACTTACTTACACAATATTTTCAATGTTGGCAATGGAAGTTAACCAATTTGTTGTTCAGGGCTGCCACACCTACTTCGTCAGGCCATATGATCGTATCCAGTTGGTGGTGGTGGTGTGTTATTTTGGTGTGTGTTAAAAATGTTGGCAATATCAGCTGTCAAAATATGGAATTATTATTTGGTATGGACTGTACAAATTACTAGGTTCCATGTATCCTATATTTTTCTGTTATTTTTATTAATTATGACTAAACATGTATTACAGTCACCTGTATGTTAAATTTTTTGTATTGATTTCTAGTATTATTCTCCTATGCAAAGTAGAGTGAAGTGTTAAATGTTAGTTCAATGTATTATGTGAGGTGAGAAAGTAAAAGGGCAATACCTCAACCATGCACAGAGAGAGCAGTCTGCGGGACAGTATCTCCTGACCCTGGCCCATCGATATGGCTGAACACTTGACTTCAAGCCTCTTGGCCATGTCCATGATGTCCGTGGTGGGGTCACTACCCATGCTGAGGAAGCAGATCATAGGCGTGTCGGGCCGGCTCTCCGCGATCATTAGGTCGTAGTCCGTCATGATCACTTCGTTAAAGCGTGGTCCCAGTGACCACGCCACGTACTTGCGCGCCTGGAACAGAATGCGGTCCGTGCTCCACGCTCGGATCAGCAGCAGCTGGCGAAACACGTCCATGGAGGTGCTGTAGCCATCTGGGATCACCGCCTCTTCTGGTGCCTCTTTATCATACCATGTTCGCCAGTGTTTCTCACCCTTCGTCACCTGCCATATACACATATTCCAACACGGTTATTATCAATAAGTATTCACTATCACTTTGGTTCATAAATCTATTATGGTAATTCAATTAATGTAGTTTAGAGCAATTAATAACCAAACTTTAAATGCAAATAAATAATTCAAAGTCATACTGTATGTATTTTTTTTTTGTTTGTATACAAACTAAAAACAACTCTAATACAGTAAAACCTCTCTATAAAGACCCCTCACGGTTCCCTAGAATAGAGTCTTTACATAGGGGTGGTCTTTATAAAGAGGTTTAATTATGCAGCAAAACCAAATTTTAAAACCCCACGGTTCTTGAGGAAAGAGTTGTAATAGAGAGGTGGTTGTTATATAAGGGGTTGTCATAAAGAGGTTTTACTGTACAGTGAAATCTCATTACAAAGTACTTGAAGGGAACTAAAAATTGTATACTTTATATTGAAAATACTTTAAACTGAACAGTTACTAAATTAAAAACTCTTTCTAGGTGTTTTCAATTATGTACTTTATAATGAAAAGTACTTAATACTGAAGTACTTTATACCGAGATTTCACTGTAGAAGCATAACCCCAGAAAACATGAGCAAAGGGTAAAAAGTATCATTTACTCAGAAATCAGTGACTATGTATGAAAATCTTCATACTATACTGTCATTGATGCTCATCAAGTTATCCTAAACCCATGATTGCACCACACATCCTGGAGCAGTGCAGTGCAGTGAAGTCTGTGATACATGATACAAGTACAGTAAACCCTCGATCTAACAACATCGCACGGTGCCAGAAAATTGTGTCGTTAGATCGCCGATATCGTTAGTCCCGAGGTAAATAAATTTGACTTCCCCCCCCCCCCTACAATAAAAAAATTGTCTTTTTTTTTCTAAAACTTATATAGAACAATTACAGACTTTAAAAAAGTTTTCATTGAAATGATATTTTAGTACGATGAAAAGGTGTCTTCCAAATAAAATGGTACCCAACAATCCCCCACCGTGACGTGCGTGGCAGTGCGACACGCTCGGTCTGGTAGTGTATGATGGGGCAGGGGAGTGGCGGGGCCGCTGGCCTTGGCTTGCCTATGGGCAGCTTGTGCGCGAGTGATTCATCCTGCTTGTCTCGCGCGAAGCACATTCAGACCACAACAGAACAACTCGTATTATTTACGTGAATGTATATGGCAACGATTTTAAAATCTTTTAGTAACAGCCATTAAATATTTTTTTTTTATTGCACAAGAACTGTTACAGACTGTTGTCATTATAAACATTTACGCGATACTATTAAATGGGTGTATTAAAGAACAAACATTAAAAAAAAATTCTATATTTTTTAAAAACTCGAACCCGTATTATGAACGCAAATTTAGAGCCACTCAAAAGGGCAAAAAACTGACTTTTCAAGGTGCTGTCACGTATAAAATAACGACTGAATTAATTGTCGCTAAAAGTTATAGGCCTATTGGAAAAATCACGAAACTATGCACAATGCACTAGTTTAATGCTCTGTACTGCGAATAGAGATGAAATGGCTCTCAGCGCACTGACTGTAGTCGCTCTTATTGCTTCACTGTCGAGCGAGCATAAAACAAAAACCTTATCAGCCCACATGCTACACATGGCAACGGGATTGTTGTGTTTGCGTCGTAGGCCGTTTTTACGCCGCAGCGCTTTCATAGCCACATAATGAGTGATCAATAATACAGTGGAAGTTGTCAAGGTTAAGCCAAGCTCAACTCTGCAGCTAGAGAAAAAAAGATGAGAAAAAAAGATGAGAAAATTCTATTTTTTTTCCTCTATGGACTGAGTGTAATGCTGGTCCTTTTTTTTTTGCAGTGCTGTAATGAGGGCGGAAAAAAAACTGTGTCGTAACGGTGCGGCCACCCGTTACTATTTTTGCGTCCTATATTTTTCTTACGTCTACGCCGTTATGCTTGTGCTTATTTGTTTGTTTTTTTTCTACTGCCCTGTCACGCTGGTATCTAAGTTTTGTTTTTTTTTTTGTTTGGGTTGCCCGCCCTGAGTTTGGAAGACTGCCTTCACCGCCGCGAGAATGCGCTGACGTTGCGGGAGTTGGCTTGTGGTTCGACGTGTGTGAAATGAGGCCTGTTCTCTTTGGGCTGCGCTCGGTGGCGGATGTTCCTTCCTCGTCACCGAAGTTGTGTGGGGCTGTTGCCCGTCTGACCTGATTACGGGGTGCCTTAATGAAGACAACTTACAGCTGGTGGAGCTGGGTTTCCTCTTGGATCCGTGGATTGTGGTGCGACTGAGTACCGTGGTGAGGCGGCAGGACATTTGCGGGGGTCTGGCCGGGATTTGGAGACTACCCCGTCCAATCCTCGAGCATGAAGGTATTTGCTGAACTGTTGTTTGTGTGTCATGACTCGTGTCGAAAAGAACCCGATGTTTGAGCCTTATGTTTCATGGAGAGACCCTTAATTTTGCTTAGCCCGCTATACTATGGTTCGCCTTAGTTTCATAACTGTCGTCAAATAACTGGATTTACGAATGGACGTAGCCGTCCTAAGGGCACGCTCAAGACATACCTTCTGGATTATATGTACCTTCGTGTCACCCAGTCAACAGTTTTAGAGTCATAAGCGGTTTTATGATTTAGTCACTCTAGGATGAAACAGACAGTAACCTTTCCCCCTTTGCTTTTGCTGTTCGCGGCTAGGCTGTAGTGTTGTCCCAGTGTTGCTGCACGTATGCTTTCAGAGACAATTCGTGCCCTGTATTTTTGTACCTGTGTGTAGAAATTTTTGTATTTCTTTTGTGTTTGGCCTGTCTTTATTATAAGGGCGCGTGTGCCCGTGTTTATAATAGCGGAAGCTCCCTAAATATACTTGTATTGTTGGTACGTTCACCTCTTGGAAATAAATAGTAATATTTTGCTAGATCGCGGCCAGCCCTGTTTTTCTTTACAGTTATCCCTGGGTGTAACTTTACGTTGTTACTAACATACGCTGTAGGGGTATCAGTGTCATCTCTTCAACCCCCATCCCCCTGGGCTATCACAAGACACAGAAACAAGGGAGAGAGTCGCCGAGTGGGAGAGGAAAAACAAGCATGTGGCTCTGCTTTATGGCGAGACAGGATGCTAGTTGCACGTGACTATCAGACAGTCGGCAGTCCATGCGCGAGCACAATCTGGCTTGTTCTAGGGAAGGGGGGGATGAATGTTTATTGGCTGGCGTGGACAGTCAGGAGGGATTGTATCTATGTTTAGCGGCGTGTTTCTTACAGCACACCACTCACAAAGAGAATTGCAACACGGACGATTTTCCTTAAATTTTCAATTTCTTGACCCGAATTTTTCACTGTTCCTTAAAGAAGGTTGTAAATTACCATTGCTATGCCACGTCGCGTATCGAACTGCATAGCTGAGATAAGGACACGTGGAGGAGTGTGAGAGGGAAGTTCAGGCAGGAAGAAGCGTGGAGAAGTGAGGGGGAGCATTAGGAGATAAGGCAGCGTTAGTCATCATGTCTCACATATGTCGGTGTTACACGGGCGGCCTACGCATCCGGCGCGCGCTTCAACTATATTCCAGCCAAAGTTTCTAGCATTTTTAAACCGTTTTTTTTTTGTTTCACAGCTGCATATTACTAATTTATGATAACTGCATTATGTTATTGTTTAATGTACGCATAATTATTTTTAATTAAAGTTTTACTGCAATCTATTTCACTTTGCTTAGCTTTGAAAAATTTTTAAAATATTAATTTTTCCACGGTTCCTGGAAATTATGTCGTTAGATCGTCGATGTCGTCAGATCGGGGGTTTACTGTACTACCAGCAACTTTCATACAGATTCATGTAGTCCAGAAGACTTAATTTCACAAATTTTCTGAACAGAAGAGCATTTAAAAGATCAAAAATATAAAAAACATCCTAGTTTAGTTATGATTATTGAGATGTTGTGACTTATGTGTTTAGTGCATGGAAGTATCAGTATTTGATTGAGAATAAACATGTCAGGGTAAAGGTGAAGACTGTGTATTGTAATACAGCAAGTGTTGTGTATTCATCTATGAATATGCGTATTCATCCATGACTTCCGGCAATAAAGGCAATTGACGATATGGCCAGTCAAATGGCGGTGTGTGCGTGCATTGTCTCTTTGATATTCATAGTAATCCCATATAAAACAAGGTATTGCAGATATTTGTGGATATTTCTGTGTTGAATTAATAAGTATAATGTAATACAAAACAAAATATGGCAAATAGTGCGAAAAGTAACGCGCCAATTTAAAACACAAATTCGGCACACGTGACGGAAGGTTTGAAACCACCTAAGCCTTTCAGCTTCGATGGGGACCTAGCCAGTAATTGGAAGCGTTGGAAGCAACCACAGAATACAAAAATTTCACACTTACTTGATGTTCTTCTTTCGGGTGTTACGTAAAAAAAACTTAAAATAATATTCACAACATAGAATATTAAGGTTGTGTCTATGATTTTGCTTCATAGCACGTGGTTTACAAAATTCCGTAGTTACAAGTTATCTAGGCACACAATACATTCATGAATATTAATACACAATAATACAAAATAAAAGCACATAATAAATAACAGGAGCACGGTATTAAGTAGTATGATAAAATAATTATCCTACTTTACATTGAGAAAAAGGAGTAAAGCAAATTGCAGCCGAATACACTATAGATACAAAAACACTAGGGCGCGAATGCAATGCGTCACCTAGTTGGTACAGGGACGTAGATAAAAAAATGTATGTCATTAGCAGCGATGGGTTACCAGAAGGATTGGAAGGATGAATGGAAGAGGATGCTGAAAAAAACAGAGAGGAGTGAAAGATAAGATATAACCAGACATCAGAGATAAGAGGAGTCTGAGACTGTCAATAGGAACAGAAGGCAGAGGAGAAGACAAGGAAGTCATGTCATGCAGATAGCCTGCCTTCAGGCAACGTATGGCACATTTATATCAAATCACAACTACCATGACGCCACGCCGTCACGTATAATTATAAATTACGTTAACGCTCGCCCCCGATTTTTAACACTTAACTATTTTAGCCTAAAAGCACTAGCTTTCGACCGCACCTTTGCCAATTGCCGTGTTGCCGTTTATTTTCACGTAAGAATAATATTTTTGCATGTAAGATTGTGAAGACGCAGCTTTATTTGTATAACAGTATTTACTTACGCCCAAGTGTTTATCCAGTCTTTGTTTTCCATGTATAAGTGCCTTTGTAACATTTATTAACCTGTACTAGTGTTTGTTTACAAAATACGGCCGAGTGCCTCGCCAGTGGTGCCAATCCCGTGCACAGACTCTGTAAAAGTGCACTAAACAGCGATCACGGGAAATACGGACGTAAATATAAATTGTACCTGTTTGTTATTTATTAGAAATGTGTTTTAGTATTATATAAATGTTCTTGTGCATTAATTATAGTGTTTAACGGCAAATCAAGCTTTTTTAAGTCAGTCGGGATATTTGTTTACTCAGTCGTGCCACGAGAGAGAATTTCCCTTGTGTGAGTGTGGCACACCTGTAGATGCAGACAGCCTCGTGCGGCTCAGCCGCCATTTTGCTAACGGTATTTTCAGCCCTTCTGGCCAGTATATAAGGAGGGGCGCTGCGCCCAGTTAGTCAGTCGTCAGAGGTTCAGCCTTCGGGCCGAGCCAACCTGGCACTGCTCCTCAACCTAACCTACCCTTGCCTCGAGAGGCTGTTTCTTGCAAAGGGAACCCTCTCATCCCTTTGGGCGCTGTTTCTTGCGAAGGGAACACCCCAATCTCCTCGAGAGGCTGTTTCATGTAAAGGGAACCCTCTCATCCCGTCGGGATCCGTTTCTTGTAAAGGGAACGCCCCACTCTAATCTCGGAGGCTGTTTCTTGTGAAGGGAACCCTCCATACTACCTCATCTCCTGAGGAGCTTTCATGAAAATGGAACCCTCTGACCTTTACCTACATCCAGGGGCAGCTTTCTTGTGAAGGGAACACCCTGAACCCTCCAGTAGCTTCTTGCGAAGGGAGCCCTGGATCCTGCCTCAACCCACCACCCTAGCCAGGACGACTTATTCATGTTTATGAGTTGAGACTTAACCTTTCTAGCATGGTAACCTAACCTGTGTGCTCTTCAAGCCACTATGCCTAGTACTTCGCATCCATGCACGTTGCCAGTTTTAAAGTGTTAACTTACACTCCCCAGTCTCATAAAGTTTATCGAAAGTTACGGAATGCAGTAAACTTTCCCAGGGATCAGAGAGATCGCCGCTTAATTACCAGTAATGCAGTATTTATGTTAGTCCAGTATTGTTCAACGGCCGCAGCGCCATTATGTAAAAGAGGCTACGAATATTGTAAATCTCTCGGGATCAAAGAGATGATCATCACACAGTTTCGGCCACGAGTAAGGCCTTAATTCTTGCCCAGTATTTGAATGGCCCGGAGTGCCATGTAAAGTCGTATGCATCATAATATGTCCTGTCGAACTAGTATTGTATTTCCAAGTTGTATCATTATTATTGTCCTATCCTGTTGTGGTATCTCATATTGAGATCCCAGTGTTGTAATGTATGTCCTCAAATTGTGACTGACACAAACTCATGTTGTAAATCATGTAGGTACCCTAGAAGTGTTAAAGTCATTATGCTGTGACAAGTGCTGTAATTTATGTTTGTGAATATAAACGCCCTATGAAAATGAATTACCTTGTTTTCTCCTTTCATGAGATTAACCTGTGTACCAACCCTTAATATCAAATACAAGGTGAGTGATATCTGCCTTGCCCTATATTATGTAAAGATGACACCCTGCGCTAGCAAGTAGAGTTTGTTCTTGTTGGCTCACCCAGTAGTCACTCGCTGGGTCGAGGATAACTCTATTACTAACTACTCTAGAAGAACCACCCCAGTATCTCATGCTCTTTACCTCAAAGGTCTTCTAGAGACACACATTGCTCGCATTCAGCTATCTTACTTGCAACCCAGAACGTCTAGCAAAAGGGAAACGCGTCAACCACAGTTTTTAATTGACTTTCCAACTTTCTTTCAGGTGTTTTTATCTTAACAGGCATTCCAGTTACGAGTAGGACCCTACAAACCACATCTTATATCACTGTGGGTTAGTGGACTTTTTGTATATATTTTATTAGAATTTTTTACTTTTACTTGGGATATTTTAATGTTTTTCAACAAATTGTAAAATACTTTGACAGTTCCTGACAATTGTCTTGTTAAACCCAGCCTTGTATAAATCCAGTATTCGTAACATCACGTTCTGCTTAGCATTATCATCTGATGCGGTTTTTATCCTGCAGCCAAGCCAGTTAGTCTGATTTTCATCACAGAGTGAGATAGCACAAGGGTAACACGTTGGACTTCACATTCGGGAGGACATGGGTTTAATCCCCAGCTCCGGCAATTTTGATTTCAGTTTTTCATGGTTTCCCAAAATCACTGCAGGAAAATGTTGTGATGGTTCCTTAACAAAGACCATGGCCGTATCCTCTCCCGACTCTTGTCATTATGTCATGTTGAGTGTCACCTTCTCTAATGACCTTGCTGTTGATAAGACGTAAAAACCCACTTACCTTACCTGGTTTCCATCATCCTCTGTCCTTCCACCCTCTTCCAGCTAGCTGCATTTCTTTACATTACTTCCTTTACCTGTTCCTTCCATCTCGTAGTAGTACACACGTGAGGTAATACGGGTATGTTAAGAGAATGAGATATGCGAGTTAATGTCGAGTAAAACACTGAAATGAAGGTACAGCAGCGTAGTTCCCGAGAATTTGGTTGTAATAGAGGGGATTTACTGCATAAAAATAGTTGCAAATCAAGTGACCAAGATAATTTGTGTAAGAAAAGTAAATTTTGTAAAGACAACAACTATTTTAAAAATAAACATCATTATGTAATGGAACATCAAAATAATCCAATTGGGGTAGCAAAGCCAGCCCATTTAGATTCATAAAAAAAAGTGAAATGTTATGACAGGATTTGAAATTATGACACCTTTTTCACAAAATCCAAAATACTTCCTGCTATTCATACTAGGATGTATAGGATGTTCATACTCAGTCCTGAAAAAAATTAACTTTACTGACATTTTCAATAAGTTGGTTGAATTCAGGGAATGTCTGCAGTTGGACCAGGTTGAGCCACACAACGTCCGAGATCCAGCGGAAAGGCTTAGGAGGTGCTGTTGCCAGGTCGAGGGCAGCCCCACCTATGATAAAGTACTGGAACTCATCTGGGCGGATACGTTTTCTCTGCATGTCTATCTTCAAGGTCATCAGCAAAGTGAACAAATACTTATGCTCCTCGTACAACCCTTGGCTTGTGTACCTAAACACTTCATATGTCAGGTACTCAATGATGATCTGTATTCTCGTCTGTGTAATGATGGTCTTCTCAGAACGTTCCAACGACAGGTCAAACCTTTCGAGGAACTGAACAAGAGACGTCTGATACATGGAGTTCACCATCGACATCTCAACAATAACGAAGTAGAGAACGCTCCCCCGAGTAGCAACCGGTCGGAATTCCTCCCTTGCAGTGTTGATCTGTTCCTCTGTTATTGCAGCAACCTTCAGTTTCTGTTGAACGTCCAGTGCGGTGGATTTGGTGACATTAAGGACGTCAATGACAGACTTGTCATCCAACAGTGAACCTTCTACGGTCGTCAGCTTGTGCAAGAGATCAGTCTCGAGCTGCTGCATCAGTCTTTTGTTGGCAGTGATCCCAGTAATGAGGGCAGTGCGCTCTGATTCCAGCTCTCTCTTCTCTGCAAGGATCACTCGCCCCAGCAGTTGGTCTTCCAAACCTTTCAAGGTCACAGTGAAATCTATGATAGATGTCCTTGCAAACACCTCTGGCGTGTATGTGGGATTTGCCAGTTTTGTCGTCATGTACAGTCGGAAGTCATTGTGAACATCTACTTCTTTATCACCGAGCATCACCTGTAAACAATTAAATTCCAGCAACCAATATGTCTACAAATACAATACTTTTTAAAGATAGCAGCATGCCTAGAGGCAAGTACACAAGTGTGCATGGTATTCTACACAAACAAAGCAATAAAATTTAGTTATAGCTGAAACTGTGATGAAAAGTACTATGTAAAACCATTTGAGGACTTAACATTCATAAGCGGCTTAAAGCCAAAAGGTAAGTTTCGAGATAATGACGAAAACAGTATATTGTAACAAAAAAATGAACAAGGAATTATCCTTAATGCGTTCACATATTTTTTACAATAGGAAAGTAGTAAATAGAAGCAATTGAACAGTAATTATACAAAACACTTATGAGCATCAATATATATTTTTTCAATGAATTGGAATGTGTTGGTGTTAGTCCAACCATCTAATGGACAACTTGAAAAGAGGCACAGCTTCAGTCAGGTGTGGGATACAATTCCTATCTCCATGGATACCGCAGCCGAACATAACCTCCATTTAGCTGTTTGGCTTCACATGTCCCGGATGAGATGTACGTCAAGAAAATGTAATATTTGTTTGGAATTTGCAGTTTTTTTTTTCAAGTAAACATTAATCTTATGTATTAGCGTATCTTAACCATGAAGTAGAAACTACTATTTTTACCCTTGCGTGCAAATCGATGAATGCACAACATTTTTGCTTTCTGCAATTACCAACTAACAAATCAGCATGTTTGTAAACAAGCTTTGTTTCCCACAGTACGTTTCCCCTGCGGTGACATCAGGGGGCGTGTACTTCAAGTCGTCCATTGTGCTGATGTACGGAGCGCATGAATATTACTAGGAGACAGCACTTCAGGTATGTCTTCGACCTAATGTTTTGGCACCTTTCTATGTACCCAACTCACTTTTGTCGGAAATGGCACGTAGCCCCTTTTGAATGTTAAGTCCTCATTTACAGTGTTACAGCATCTATAAACATTTATAAGAATAAAATATACAATTTTATGATTTTGATTTTTACCATCCTACATGGTTTGTGAGGTGTACTAATGTGACAATGTAATACTTAATTTTTCTGAAATAATCTTGTTTGTTTTCAGTATTTTAATAAAATTACAACCCACCAAGTTGCATGCTGCCGGGAAAGATTCAATAACAACCACATGTGAAATTTTATCATTAAAACTGCAAATTTACTGCTGCTAAAGTGCTTATTCAATAAAACTATTTCAGTTTAAAATTCACACAAATCAACATAGTAGTTGTATTTTGCACATTTTGCAGTTAAAAAACACTAACATAACATGGATATTTGCACAAATTGTATCAACAACTAGGCAACAATCAACACACTGCACATTTTTTAGCTATATATACATAACTGAAAATGTTGGAGAATTAGTTGGCTAGAACGTGAGATTAGGTTACATGAATAGGCATCATTTAGTGCAGATACTAATTTTGGGTGAATATGTAATAGATGTATGACCTGGATGTTATGATTTCATGGGTTAGCTGTTGCTGCCAAGTGTGATGTTTCACAAAAATGTAGTCCTCCTTACATGCCATAAGTGCTAGTGGAGCTGTTCTGGTCACTTAATATGCACGAGCCAGAGGGAGATAAAGTGAAACACACCCAAACACTGTGTGGTATACAAAACAAAGGAAAAACTATAATGTCCCCAAAATGGGCACTAAAGCAAACATTAGACTGTAACTGTAAAATACACCACGAGACACTAGTCACTGCCAGACAAGAGCAGAAAGATGGCAATTGGTCAGCTCCTCAGGCAAATAAATGAAAAATCCTGTGCTAAACTATTGACATACCTACTATTATCTCTAAGGTGCCCCACACAAAAAGGTGAGATGTCTGTGGCTGGTAGTATACGTCAAGTTGGCAGCAGAAAAGATATCATAGGCAGGGCTTGTGGTGTTGGGAAAAAGAGTGGCGGGACCAATGCTGAACTGCTTTGTGTTGTATTCAAGTAGCAGGCAATAAACATTACAACTGGTGACAAAGATGGCATACTGTTATTCCAGATTGTTCTGACAGTTGTCCGTGAGGGAGATCTCAAGTAGTGGTCAACGATTTAATTCTAAATGGACCAATACCAGTATGTATTGACATTGGCCTTTTAAGACCCAAGCCACAGATATGTATAGTTAGTTTGTTGGGGAGGCGGGTGCGTCAGAATCATGATGTCATTCAGGAAAATCGAGGAATTTCAACAGTGGCAAAGGTAATATCAAGTGTTACGTGGAATGCCTGGAATACTGCTTTAAGGCCAATAAGATTAAGGAGGACGACAAGTATAGTTTGATTTTGAAAACACAATTGGGCCCAAAGCTTATGCAATGTTAAAGAACTTGTACGTACCAAACAAACATAGAACTAAATCATTTGAGGACTTGATAAAATCCTGTCCACACGTTATACCTCCAAAAGAATTGTAATGGCAAAGCGAGTAAAACTGTTTCATAAGAAACAGGGAATATCTGACAGCATTGCAGAGTATGCGGTTAAATAGCAGAAAAAGTTTTGTGACTATGGACAGTTTCTAGATGAATCGTTGCACGACTTGTTTGTTAGCGAGTTAGGGAATGACGATATTGTTGGTGGAGGAGAGCCTATCCTTCCCGTCAGTGTTGGAAAAGGTGATGATCATAGAAGCAGCCTTGCAACCCACTAAAAGTTTGAGATAGGGGGCAGGGCAGCATAAACGAAAAGAGGTAATGAGATACTCGAACGGTGCATGGGGGTGAACAGAAGAAGTGTTCCGGGCTGAGGTAGTGTGCCGAAAGGACGAGGAGGAGGGCTTAGATCAAGGTTACATCAACAAGGCTGTCAAATTTGTTATTGATGCATGAGTGGAACTCATTTGACAGCACAGTGTCCATTTGCAGAGGGCATGTCCAGATCAAAAGGTAAACTGGAAAATTGTTTTTGAGTGGGGGTTACATCAAATGGCACGGTCGAAATCTTGGTCACTGACTGGGGCAGTGCTTTCAATACATTTTGAATGCACATACAGAGAGAAATGAGGGTCATGTAAACTGAAGAAAACCACAGTAGCATTGAGGGCATACTAAGGGCAGCCCTCAAACATTCTGAGGGAGTACCGTATTCCAGTGGAATACCAAGGACAGCAGTTGAAGTTGCCGATTGTACTGAAAAATAGCCACAGGTAGATATTAATAACATTATTGAGAAGAAATTGGTTAACTACTGAAAAAATATTATGGCAGGGAAAGAAAGATGTAGGAGACACACATTCAGCAGGTGCAGGGCAAGAGGGAATTTTCGTTGGCACGGAAAACCATCATCAGTGATCTCAGAGTGAGATACAAATAAGTTTTTGGGCTGGGAATTGGATCAATTATGGGTGCAGAAGAAATGGTGTAGAAGAATAGGGTAGTTCCAGTATTCTGCAAGGCTTGTTCGGTTCCATTAACAATGAAAGCAGCAACAGAAAAGGAGTTTGAAAGGTTAGTGCAAGCAGGATTTGTCTATCCCGTAAGTAAGTCAGTGTGATCAACCCCTGTGGAGTGTGTTAAATAAAAGATGGGGGGTTAGGTTATGTAGTGACTATAAAGTGACTGAATTCCAAGGTGAAAATGGATCTTTACCCCTTGCCAAAACTGGCTGAGATTTTGAGCGATAGAGCTGGAGCAACAGTTTTTTATAATATTGGATTTGCATTAAGCATCGACGCAAATGCCAATAAGCAAACATGACCAGCTGCTAATAACCATTAACCCACACATAGAACAGTACAGTATAGGTAGACACACGACCCTTTGGGTTCTGAGGTGGTTCCTTAGTTTAAAAAACCATGAAGGCAATTAAGGGAGTGCACGTTTATTTGGATAATATCCTGGTGGTGGATGTGAACCTAGAAGAGGTGAGCAGCAGGTTGAGGGAAGTTTTTGAAATGAAGACTGCTTTTAAGCTGGTTATGAAAAATTAATGGAAACCGCTGTATAAAAGTGTAGGTTACAAACTGTCAAAGGAGGGTAATAAAATAACTAAGGATAAAGTTAGACAGTTCAGGAGGCATCAGCACTTAATATCAGAGTTGTGCTCATATTGGAGTTACTGTAATTCTATGGCAAGTTCATGACTAACTTAGCAACAGTGTTGCCCCCATTGTATCAGTTACTTGAAAAGGGCAATAGTAAAAGATGGACAGCTGACTGACAAAGGATGTATGAAGAGAGTAAAATACTGTTGTTGAGCAATCCAGTGCTGGTGGCATATGACAACTTTACCAATAGTGATTTTGGAAGATTTGAGTTATTGCATACCGTAATAGTAGTATTGGCTCACAAGATGCCGCCAGAAGAGGACCAACCCACAGCTTTTGCTTCCAAGACCTTGTGAAAAGCGGAAGCAGGCTACAGCTAAGTTGAGCAGGAAGCATTGAGATAAGTGTTTGCAATGAAGAAATTTTGTATGTACCTGTATAGGTGCCGGTTTGTTTTAGTGACAGACCATAAGGCCTTGACAAACTTGTTCGGGTAGGAGACAGCATTGGGCAGTGACGATAGGATAGTATCAATATACAGTAAGGTGAAACATACGTCTGGGTTGGAGATACGGCATGCGGATGGGTTGTCCCAGTTGTCAGCACCTGGGGAGGAATCGAGCAATGGATTGTGGTCAGAAGAGGAAGATGTGTTATTTTTTTGTGCCACTCAAGAGTGAGTGAGAGATTTTGGTCAGCGCTTAACAGCGAGGTCTTCAGCGCTGGTGAGGGGTGACATGATGTGAGTATGGAGCAGCGCCGGAATGAATGGGCAGGGGAAACGGGAGTACCTTGAGAAAACCCACCGACCAACGGCATCGTCCGGCATGATTCCCACAAGCAAAAATCTGTGTACCGACCACGCTGGGAATCGAACCTGGATCGCCTTTGTGGGAGGCGAGAGGTCTGATCTCTCGGCTACCACGGCCCCACGCCACTCAAGAAATCACCATGGGGGCAAATTGCAGAAGCTACACAAAAAGGACAAGGTATTGTCAAATGTTTCAGACAAGACCCTATGTGAGTGTGCGGATGGGCTGGAGCAGAAATACATTATTGTGGTGGATGCCTTACCTAATCGCTGGAAGTGACACCCATGAGTACCTCATCACCATTCCACAAAGTAAAAAAAGTTGCGATCACTGTTTGCAGCATTCAGTTTACCCTTAGTAGTGGGAACTGATAACTACCTACTGATTCAGTCAGGAAAGTTCGGGCAATTTTTGACGATGTTAGGAGTTCTTGCTATCATCCGCAGTCCAATTGTGCAGCGGAGATACTAGTGCAGACAAGTCAACGTAGGTATTACTTGGCAGCTGCTTGTAGCATAGGTTAGACACTATTTGTTTACATACATTAACACCCACAGTCCATCATCAAGAAAGCTCCAACAGAGTTATTTTTACTGAGGTAGCCACTGAACCATTTAACACTACAGAAACTGTCATTTAAAAAATATATGACGGACCATCAGGAACGTGATAAGCAGTGCTTGGACTGCAAAAGAGGGACAATGCGTGTGTTTCAAAGAGGAGATGGAATATTGGTGATGGCCTGGAGGGGTGAAGGGAACAAATGGATACGTGACTTACCAAGTGCAGGAGGGTTTCAAGACTAGGTTGGTGCACGCATATCATTTGAAACCCTGAGGGATGGAAATGGGTCGATGGGGTAGATAAAGTGTCAAAAGTACAATTGCCATAAGAGAAGCAAGAAAACTGAAGATGGGAAGAGGACGAAGCGCAGGGTCAGGAAGTAGTGCCCACAAGGAGGTAGGATGTAACATCTACAGATACGACTGTCAGTAAGGTCTGGCAGGGGGTGTAGAAGTTTGCCAGAGGACGAGGCGGAGTCCACCAGGGAGAGCAGTGGAGTGCAGCCAGAACAAGTGATGGGGAAGAAGATAAAGATTTTAGAGATTTTACACAGTTACCACTGGAGAAGACATCTGCAGGCAAGTGTATTCCAGTATAAGTGTTATAGCACCTAAGAGACTGAATTTATAAGTTCTTATTAGCGCCTTGATTAAGCAGTTATGTGTTTACTTATAGTATAGGTGTGTGTTTTTAATGGAAAAGGCAGTGTCATGTCGGCAGCAGGTATCATAGATGGCACTTGTGGCACCAGGAAAAACAGTGGCGAGAACAATGGTGAGCTGCTTTGTTGTGCTCAAGTAGCAGACAATAAATACTACAGTATGGAGACAATGTAAACTGCACTTGTTGACTATCAGAATACAACAAATTGGAACATGGTGGGCACAGGAAAGGTGCCTACTTTTCAGCAAATGTATTATTTTATAAAATTAGATCACATAGAATTACAAATCATATAATTTTAAAACAAATGAAAATATGTACGTGAATCAATGATACTATAAAACTCGTGAATAAATGAATAGAATGTCTAGTCAATTTATAACATAATATGTTTACATAATCAATAATTGCTGAAAAAATTTCCATAATTCTCGCATATCTCTGGTCAGAATAAAAGGGTTTCATGCTGGTAACATGCAAGACAAAGCTGTGGCAATTCACGAGCTGCACAACTGCACTGTTTGAATGAGTAACTGACGAGATTTTGGTCATCAATTAACTAAGATGTATTCAGAGTTGGTGAAGAGTGAAATTATGAGAGTATGCAGCAACACCAATATTAAGGGCTTGTATTGCCACCTCCTGATAAAACTGGCTGATTACTATCTTCTGGATAGGCTATCAGCTACTGATAGTCAGCCATAGTGTATTACGACCTCTGGATAGAAACTGGATAACTATCAGGTAGATATTCTGAGGTACTTGGTTAACTTTTCCATAAGTTGGTAGTAAAAATGTAGCTACCAGTATACTTTTTAGTTGAAATTTGTTTCGTTCGGTTGTTATAGTTTTAAGTTTTCGCGAATATTACAAATTTGAACTGTTTATATTTAACAACATCAGTAAGTAAATAATTATTTTTAAAATATGTATCAAATGCAATAATAGACCCAGATATAATTTTATAATTCACGCATGAAACACAATACATTCTGTTTAAAATAAAGCTGATTGGATGACTTGTGCAATTGCATAGGCAAAACATTTTATTAAATTCCCGAATATGCAACACATGTAGCCGTTTTTTTACTATACAAAGAATTATTTTACCATCACTAATTTGGATTTAGTTAAAAAATAGTGTTAATAATCGGTTCAAAGGAAAATAAATCATAACAAATATTTAGGCTGAAATATCTACAAATCTGTAGTCACCAAAATTTTTAATAGTAGGTCTCCATTTTGTGAACTTGAATCCTAACCACAACTTCATGATTATCAAACATATATAACGCCATTTTTGTTCCTCTTGCATGTTTAACTTCTGGATAAGTACCTATCTGCAGGTCCTAGTAGCTGATAGCTTATTCAGTGGATAGTCTCTCGGATAAGCGGTATCAGAGGGCCGTAATACTCTTTTCTGGACTATCTTCTAGATATGTTTTGTTAAAGTTAATTCTACTACAGGTGAGAAAGAAAATACGTTTTACTATGGGAGAGCTTGGCACAGGGAACATTTCTGCCACTAGTTTCGCTTCGATCGCTGAGAGACCAGATAATACGAAACCGTAGTAAAATTAAATTTAAATAAACGTGGAAATTATATTTGTCATTTAATTTAATTTTAAAGTGAAAAGAAACCAATTTCACATTTTAAATTTTCAACTAAATGTAACTTAAAATTCAGGAAAGCTCTGTGATTGGTCAGTTTGGTGCATTAGCGATACGAGCGCTCAAGTGGCAGAAATGTTCCCTGTGCCAAACTTATAACATTGATATTTCTAACCTTTAGTAGAATTAACCTTAATTTTGTTAAGAACTTTATCCGGAGGTGGTAATACAGGGCCTAAGCAGTGATGGAAATGGGAAATCCCAGAGAACAATAGCCGACCTTCGGCATCATCCAGCCTGATTTCACATGGAAAAATTTAGATTGAAACCTTGATCACCATAGGAGGAGGTGAGCAGCCTAGTTACTGTGCCACTGAGGCCACTTGTATAGTTTTGGATATAAATTACAAACATTTGGGGAAAGACATGAAACGGTAGGATCATTCTTGCCTATTGAAGGAATGCCTATTATAGGTGAGTGTTTCTACTATTGATTCCTGGGTCAACAGGGCAGCCAGTAGGGTTATGCATACGTATATTTAGAGGACTTCAGGTAAGGTGGTTTGAGCATAAATGTTGGACATAGATGCATGATATGGGTGCCAGGATCTGTGTTTGTAGAGCAGTTAAGTAACATTAACAGTAAAACGGTTATTGTAAATACTGATATAGAAGGAACCTTGAGAAGCCTTTGCCTCCTCTTTTAAAGGTCTAGAACATAGGTAATGTTGTATGCACATATTTTATGTAGGGGGTTCACCATAAAGTGAGCAGTTTTGAAACACTTGCTTGGTTGTACTTTCATTCAGTTTGTACATTTTCACTGCAAATACATATGAACACTGCGATATGCTTTTACTTGTAAGATACACTATTGTACTTGTTTGCACTTACTATTTTTGTATACAGGCCATATAGTATTGCATAATGTGTGTTGGCCAAATTTTCAGTTTTATGCAAAGGTGCCTTTCTACAGACTTGTGTATATACAGTGAACCCTCGATAACTCGGACCTCGATGTCCCGGACTTCGGATAACTCGGACAGAATTTCAAAAAAAGAAAATTAATTTTAATTAAATTATTTTTTGGTCAAAAATCATAAGAAAATTGTGTCTTGCCTCATTTAAATCAATCACGTTTTATTTAAAAACATTATTAAGCTTTAAAAGCAGTTGCTCATCGCTACGTAGCCTTTAATAATCCCACCGTAAAATATGTGGCAAGTTCCGTGTGGTTAAAGGTTGCTAGCGAGGCGCGCGAGTAGAGATGCAACTCAGCAGGCCGAACACCCTTCTTTATCTCTCCTCTCTGTTCACCGCGCGAGCCACACACACACGTGCGTCATAAATAAACATTTCAGTATGATGCTGGTGAATTGGATGGTAACTACAGGTCACAATGGCACATAAAGGGAAATTTTTTTGCTCTGGTATGTGCGATAAATTCAAGATTGCAAAACAATTTGTTCCGGACATTAATAAAAAAAATTAAAAGTCACTGGTTTGCATTGCAATGTAGGCAAGGTGGTGAGAGTGTTTTACGGCCCTTTAACGACGTCTTACAAGCCGATGAGGGTGAAGTGAGGTAAAAGAACAACACAACATCCATGCCCGAGCAAGGATTCGAACCTAGGGCCTCTCGCACCGCAAACTGGCGCTTAACCCACTACGCTAGAGGCCGGCGCGATATCGAAAAAATAAAACATGGCTTAATAAATTATAAAAAACGGGGAGGGGGCAGAAAGAGGCTTTTGCCCCGGGTCGCACATTCTAGAGGGCCTCGCTTTTGAAAAAGTTAAATGGTTAAAATTAATGGGCTTTTATTGAGTCCCCGTTAATGTTGATGGTAGCTGCGAAATTTATTTTAAGTGTAAAGTGTGTGTAAAGACGTCACTGATCTATGACGACGCAGCCAAGGTAAGATAGTATGGAGGGAGGCCTACAAGCGCACATTATCACTTAAACCACGGCCGTGACTTCAACTAAACAAAAAAAAAAGAGGAAAGATAGACTGAGAATTACGTTGCTCCTGGCCTCGTATTCTAACAAAGAAGCTCTGGAAAAAAAACAATTTCTCATAGGAAACTAGCAGCTGGCTGCAGACACTGTTTCATGCTGATTTGAGCAATTTTTCAAGTAAACATCTCGTGAGTTGCGTGTGGTCACGTGCAGTGTTTTTATTGCTGAGACTGTACCGGTTGACCTTGACTACTTCCGCTCGTGCTCTACCACCTTAGCTTATCTCTCTCTCTCTCACACACACACGCACGCACATAGACTGTCGTCAGCCAGACGAGAGAAGAGGGGTGAGAACTTTTATGTGGTAGAAGGGTGCCTTGGTGCCAACTTCTAGCACAGATAAAAAAAGATCAGCCAAAAAAATAAATAAAAAAGAATCTGCCGGCCCAGGTTGTTTGACATTCTTTCTTTTACACTTCTCCCGTTACAGTGATAATTTCCCCACTACCCCCTCCTGTAAATTGATATGTACAAAGTAGTATATATTGCCGCTTCTTTTGCTTGTAGAAATGATAGCGTATTGACTTCCTCACATTTCTTGTGATTAATGACTGATTACCCCTCCTCCCCGGACGCCCCTCAATAATACGGACAAATCGTAACTCGGACAGCTTCTCCCCCCTTTTAGTCCGAGTTATCGAGGGTTCACTGTATTAAGTTTTCTGGCTTTGGGCCTTATTGTTTTGTATTTCTCACGCACAAGCCTGGTGGGTGTAGCCAACTGTCATCTAGGTGCCAGATTTGGCCAAATTTTCAGTTTTATGTAAAGGCGCCTTTCTACAGACTTGTGTATGTATTAAGTTTTCTGGCTTTGGGCCTTACAGTTTTGTATGTCTCGCGCACGAGCCTGGTGGGCATAGCCAACTGTCAAATAGGTACCAGAGTTGGCAATACTGTGCTGGAAGCAGAAGCAGCATTGATGTGCAAGACAATATGGGGGTGAATTCCGGTATGGTTCGCTGCCGCCTACCAGTTGAATTTTTGTGGCATCTTCTCTAAGTAGTAGTATTTTTTCGTGTCGTGTTTTGAAATGTTTATGGACAAACACTACTTCTTGTACAATTGGCTTTATAATGCATAACTTTTCTGAGGAAGTGGTCACACAAAATAAGAACAGACAGGCTGCACAAATACATTTTGGAATTCAGTATATAACTACTGTGAGAGGAATGCAACCAAGAAATGATCATAACCTTAAACATTGTTCCAACTTTGACAAAGTGTTTTTCCAGCAAATTATCCAAGACAGGATCGAGCTCCTCGCCCACATCTTCAATGAGCACAGGACGCCCTAAAGGGATGCTGTCTTCCAGGTGAGCACGGAAGTACTTATGCTGCAGGTTAGTAACCTGTAACACATAAACAAAAGTTTCATTTTATTACCCACTCCTGCTTGACAACTCCTACTTGTGCCTCTGTACAGCTCTCAATTTGCTTTCACACATTGCTGGTGAAATTACGAGGGCCATTCAGATTTTATTTAGTATCTGAATGAGCAGATTACATTGACCTCATTGTTGTTCTGGATATACTGATATTATCCTGTTATAATATTAGTGATTCTAGAAACTGTTATATTATGACTTGAACTTAAGGCTTCTGCCTACCTCAGAGCTCCGGCGGCAGCAAGGATAGGGCGTTACAGGTTAAATTATATTCCTAAATATCTCAGTCACTTTCAAACCTACATATATGCCACCAATGACTTTTTTGTTCAGTACGATACGGCCCACACTGCTACGGAATCTTTTAGCAAGTTATATCAATACCCTGAAAATTATGAGCAAATAAGTGTTTTCGTGCCTATTAAACACTCAAAACCCTGTATTCATAAAATTATTTTCACATTTTCGTTTATGTCGCAGTATTCTCCTCTTATCAATGCAGAAAATGGTTTTCATCCGAAAGCGATATCTCAAAGGGTGACAGAGCTACACGGAATTCAGTTTAATATGTAAAACACTATCTCCTTGCTCCCGCCGCGCTCCGAGGTAGGCAGAAGCCTTAAACTGTCAAACTATTAACCCCCCACCCCAAAATAAATCATTATATATATATATATATATATAAATAAATAAATAAATAAATATATATATATATATATATATATATATATATATATATAAATGAATCGCAAAATGTGTTGGTAAGCGCATAACTCAACAACGCCTGGACCAATTTGTCCAATTCTTTTTTTAAAATGTTCGTTGAAGTTCAAATATGGTTTTTACGGCGAGAAAAATTTGAATAATTGCCGGAAAAAAAACCCCTAAAAACAGTAGAGTCAATTTGAGCTTTATTGCTATTGTTGTTTAAACAATATAGGTATGTTCCTGTGATTGAGGCCTTAAGCATTCACTCAGGTATTGTATAAAGTTTGGGGTGTGGGAGGGGTGGGGTTACGGGTTCATATCCCGTGCAAGACTTTGCGATGGGAATTACATGACATCATACAAGCGTATTGTGCGCGCTCTTTACACTGTTATTGAGTTCGCTAGCTGTTAAATGCAGGGCAGCTGTTTTGCGGTGGAAGCCGCAGCCGGGCAGCTGTTTTGCGGTGGAAGCCGCAGCCGGGCAGCTGTTTTATAAAGAAATAAAGATGAATTAAAAAAAGAAGTTCTGCAATTAAAGTATGCTTAGCGCAGTGGACTGGACAAATCTGTTTGTATTTGATGTTTTAAAGATAAAAAGTGAATATAGTATAATATAGAATATAATACCACCATCAATTAACACGTAACTAAAAGTTAGTTACTCTTTTCTATAGTACACGCGAACGAAGCCGCAAAGGGACAGTTAGTGTGTGTGTGTATATATATATATATATGAGGGGCTTAGAATAATAGTGGATAATAGTGGTTTAAGTCACTTTTGTTAAGAGGTGCTTTTTACATTTATATTATATTAATCGTGTTAAAAAACAGCCCCGTTCCAATTATTGCACTTCTTTATTCAATTTTCGGAGTAAATTTCAAGTACTAAAACCCGGGTGTTGTATTTAATATGTAAAAGCAATAAATTGTTTTTGTCACTATTACTCTAATTGACTTACACCACTATCATTCTAAGCCCTTCTTATGTGTGTGTGTATATATATATATATATTATTTTCATCAGGTAAATTTATAATGCACACACACATTGCCGTTTTTTTTTTACAGCTTGTTTTTAAAACTGCATATATGATAAAATGATTCAATGTGACAAATTTAAATTACAGTATATTGTTGACGTGGTTTAGCATCAGGTGATACGTAAATACTGCCTCTGGCAATAGTATTTACTTGTGTATAGCACGCACTTTTATTCCAAAACAACTGATAAAAATTCAGGGGTGCATACTATACACGGATAATAGAAAAAAATATAGTATGTGAAAGAAAGGTCAGTGGTCTGTTGAGTGGAGGCGGCGGGAAGAGGGGGGGTGAGAAGGCGAAGTTAAAGCCGTAAATTGATAGGTGTCAAGAGTAGGAAGCAGAGAAAAAAAAGCCGCCACACCCCCCCCCCCACCGGTCGAGATGGAGGGGGGGGGGGAATAAGAAGCCGAAGTTATAGTGGTAAACTGACAGGTGTCAACAGTGGGAGGCAGAGAGAGAAACTTCTCACGGCCAGGTTCCTCCATCATTACTCCTCTTCCTTTTCTTTTTCTCCCCCTTTCCCTTTTTGCCATGCTCTGTAGTAACCGTCACTGCTAAAACCCCTAAAAGTTAATTTTGAAGTCTCATAATAAGCTATTGGTCCACTATCATTCTAAGCCCTTCATATATATATATATATATATATTATTTTCATCAGGTAAATTTATAATGCACACACACATTGCCGAGTCAAGAGTCCATTTGAACACCAGTGCATTGTTGCATTGGGTTTTGTTCTCCCACAGAGACGTGTCTACGTGTCTACTTGGTGTGTCTGGTAACTGGAACCTCCCACTACTGGGAGTTGATATCTTCCTCTGGTCTCCGTACCAGCCTGGAGCTAAATTTATGCTGTCCTCTGATTGGTGAAGGTGCCTGGCCCAGTGGACTGCTGTTGCCGATGCCTGTTGTAGGAATGTCAGTGAGGCATGGAAGAATACCAGGAAGGAACCCACAAGAAAAGTGACCAACTCTAGTGTACTGTCGACTAGGTGATATGGTTGGCAGCACGGGATAAACAGTGATGGCGGACGAACCAAATACATAACAGTGGCGACGAGGTGGTTAGCCAAGGAAAGTTACGTTTTTTGGGAGAAATGGCTTCGTTTGGTCGGATAGATGAGTTTGATGAGCGCGCAGATGATATAGTTTCAAATTTAATGTGGTTACAGCTTTATTTTGATGCCAACTCGGTACCGGAGAAGAAACAAGTGGCGGTATTGCTGTCGGTCATCGGGAGAAACACATTTGGAGTTGTGCGGGACTTAGTGGCTCCAGACGAACCAGGCAAAAAAACATTCGAGGAACTAGTGGCAGTTCTTAAAAATCATTACTGCCCTAAGACGCTGGTTATCGCGGAACGACTAAAATTTCATGGAAGAGTACAAAAAGAAACAGAGTCGATCGCGGAATTCCTAGTAGCCATTAAACATTCGGCGGCAACATGTAATTTTG
>PNEQ01050874.1:0-40065 GCA_003012365.1 Medauroidea extradentata
TACACAAAATTTTAACGTTGCATTATGTTTTCTAATTTTTTAGTTTTTCATCATATTGCTTTCGTTGGCATTATTTTATGTGTGTTCTAAAACCCTAGGATACTCCTCAACCTTCAGCTCATGAGGAAACATTTCTGTTATCAAAATATACACTACAGGAAAGTAGGCTGATTAGTTCTGTATAGATCTACTTGTTTAGGTTAAGTAAAGTCTTTACGAGAAACGTTGATGGTAGATATAACTTCTTGGACTGAAACTCTACAGAATCTAACGGAAGTATATAATACTATTTAGGCAGCAAATATGACTTCGAAAGTAAATGAAAATCCACTACAAGTTATGATCTTTGAAAGAACTGTGCAATGGGAAGGGAGTATATGACTGGATTCAGCTGTTTGGAAATACTCTATTGCTATATGTATGTATATATATATATATATATATATATATATATATATATATATATATATATATATATATATATATATTTCTGTCAAAGAAAACTAAATAGAACAGAAAACATAAACATGCAGATTATGCTTTAGTCAACAATATAAATACGTTACATATAATTACATAAATGGAATCGGATCAAGTAAAACAAGGACTTAGAAATAATGAAACAAGAAAGAATACACCAGACACCACCAATGTAGACAACACTGGTGTGAGGCCTGCTTTGGGTAAACGAAAAACAGATAAAATATACGAACCACTAAAATACGACACAACTACGAGACGAAACAAAAAACAGTAGTTTTCCAGACAAGAGTAGATGTGCCATTTATGGAATTTATATTGTGAACGTATCCTGTTGACTGAAGCATACTTAGCTTATTTATGTTTTCCTATTCTCTTTAGTTTTCTTTGACAGACATTTATATCGCTATGGAGGAAGTCCAAAAAGCTACATCCAGCCCAGTACAAGTGATTTAATATGTACTTAAGAATAAAGTATAACTACGTTATTTTATATTTTATAAAAGTACTGGCGAGAACTCGGGGAACAGAATCTGGATACAGGAATACGTGCGCATTAACCACTACACTGGCGAGCTTCTGGAAGAAGTAGGATTAAAGAAAAGTGAACGTAAGGTCGACACTGCTGTTATTATTCGTATATTCAGTTGAATTGACAGGGTTATTATAAACATTTGTGAGGTTTTTGTGCAAGCACACACGGTAGATCGATAGACGGAACACACACACAACACACGCGCGCACTTGTATGCAAACATAATACATACACGCATATAGGTATGTGTGTCTATATATATATATATATATATATATATATATATATATATATATATATATATATATATATATATATATATATATATATATATATATATATACACATACATATAAACAACATACAGTTTGGAAGAAAAACAGAACAAAATACAATGGTTTATTTTTCTACAGATGCAATTTTCGTGCCAGTTTAAATAGTTTTAGTTCTCATGAAGAACGTTTATTTGGATAGGCGTGTAATATGACTGGCGTCTGTAACGAGGGTGTCAATAACGTATTGTTCGTTACGATAAATTTTTAAGTATAGGCAATTAAATTAACGCATGTGGTATAATAAAGCATTGCACGTAAATGCAAAAAAAAAAAAATGTTGTTTGCTCGCGTCGTATTTATTCAAACGCTGACCTTACGTCTTTACATAAATTTAGGTTTCGGCTGGTTAAAATTTGTAGGTTCTCGCTAGGTGTTATAGTTAAAAAAAAAAAAAAACGCGTGATCTGTATGTTTTGAAAGAACTTGAGGGAAATTGTGCACGCCAGTCTTTAATTTACTGTTTCTTCTCCGCTGCGAGCATTTCGCATGGCGTATCAACATTTTTGACATTTCACGTTTTAAATATTAGTCTACTACACACTTTTTCATTATTAGATAATACATTTATTCCCTAATGTCTGCCGTGTGTTGGAAACAAGAAGATACACAATCTTTCTTATCTTCCAATAAATTTCAGATAAAATGGAAGATATTTACTATCCAACAATGGGAAAGTGTGCAACAGATTAGCTTGCAGACTATTATAGGCTGTTCACGATAAAGTGAGAACTGCTTCTTTTTTTTTTCCCCAGCCGTTTAGCAGGCACCTTAACTAGTTTTGATATGAAAACTTCCACGCTTCTAAAAACCAGTGTAAACGTTACACCACGCTCAAAACTTAGCACATACGGGGCCAATAAAATATTTTTCTTATTTATTTTAAGTTTTAGTGAGTTCTCAGTTTGAAGTGAACAGACTGTACACGTCAAACACACACACACACACACACACACATATATATATATATATATATATATATATAAACCACACACACACGCCTTTTGAAACCCTTGTAGCAGGGGGAAAATGTATAATTTCAGACGGTCGTGTCGTACACACTTCTTCAGGTGTCGAGGTACCTTGACGTCGCTAGTCCTGGTCCACAGATCCCGTGTACTCGAGCTAGGGTTGATGACCGCACTGACAGATATCTCTCGGGTGTTCACACCGGGATAAACACGTCTGCCTGTAGGAGCCGAGAACAGGGGCAGCTTTGTGCTAGGTCACGTCATCAGACAACCTTCCCCACTTCTCACCACATAGGCACACGGTAACTATCGTCTGTTCCACTTACGAGTACACCTATCTGACAATCATACTGGACGTTTTTACGCTATGTATCGTACATCACTGTCTGTCTTTTAGTTTTTTGTAAGCCGCGATCGTAGTTTCAGTTTTAGTCGCTCATTCTGTGAAATAACCCATTGCTACGGACTGGAAAATGTCGTGAATTCGTTTACCTGCAGGCTAGAATCGATAGTACTATGCATACTCAAGCCACGACTATTTGTCCACGAGCTGCTACTCAGTGGAACAACAGACAATGAACGAATAAACGGGGCTTGAGTATTCATAGTAGAATGGATTCTAGCCTACAGGTCATTGCCGTAGCTACTTATTGTTGAACCTAAAAGAACAAGTATTGATAGAGGCGATAATTCATGGCGAGAAAACTCGACTTTTTGCTGGGTTTGATTCTATTTTATAGCAATATGACTCAATTAACAAAATATCCTGATAGTGCAACTGCTCATGAGCTAACGTTTTCTTGTAAGCCGTGTATCAGAACAGTTGAAAGGATAATGCACTTTGTTGTGTAATGAATTGCCTGTTGTGATTGAGTAAAACAACCTGGGTTGTTTAGTTTGTAGAGCTCTTCTTCGCATATTATGGTCGCAGAAGTGTACTTTTGGAAGTGTTAAATCTGACCCAAAAAAGTGAGTACAATATTAATTTTGTTCGGAATATTCAATTTTACTGTGAAATTACCGACCCAAAACATCCTGATGATTTTCAATTCCACGACTACCAATTGGAATAGGCCTTTTCCCGCTACATTTAAACCACGTGATGTTATGAGGAGTGTGTAACCGTTTCAAATTTCCTCCTTTTGACGCATGGGCTGGACGAAAAGCATATCGCTCTTATTCACAGCGTGCAAAACTGATGTGCAAAGTTTTCGTTGTAGTTGTTTTTCCTAATTGACTTCAAGCAGTGGCCCTAAAATTATATATTTTGGTAGTATTAAGTAAAGGCCTATATACACATATCGTTTTGCACTCCATGAATTTAGGTGTTCTTTCCGGAGTGATAGCTGTCAAATATGTAATTTTTATAAAATTTGAAAAAATCGGAAAATTATGTTTCTAACAAGCGTACAAATTTTTTAAAAGTATAGGAGTGTGGTTTCAGGTGTGTGTTCTTTCTGAAAATAATCGTGTTATGCATACACTTAGCGGTTTCGTGTGAAAAAGAATACCCGTGAAACGCTACAACACCGCCCATGCCCCAGGAGTCGTAGTGTTGGGCGAGGATTGTAGTTTGGGTTCTTACAATTTATTCTTGTTCCATCGTCCCTGGGATAGAGCGTATTGTTTCCCGCCTTGGAGCCGGGACAGTATTTATTGGATCACGCGGATTAATAGGGAGGGGTGAGGGATATTGCAAGGTCCCCTAAGGGCTGGTTTGCTCCCATTAATATGGTGTAATGGGGTAGTTAAACGGACGGCAGGGGCCGCACTTTGGGATTATAATAATCCGCCGCCTCACGTTATGATAATGAGACCCGTGGGGGAGGGGAAACTCTGACGTGGTGTAACCACACCCTAATCTCCAGCTCAGGATTTGTTTCATGATTTGGTAGGGCAGGTGTACCAGGGACATTCAGCCGGTCCCGTAGCATGGTTGGTAGTGTGCCGGCCTACAGTGCGAGAGGTCCTGGGTTCGAATCCCAGCACGTGCATAGGTGTTTGTGTCGTTATCTTAGGTTTATATAATTTGTAAGTTGTCGCTCACTAAGCTTGAAAAGTGCCTAAAACCGGGGAAAGTTAATAAACCCCCTAAAATATTAAATTAATTTAAATAAAAAAGAAAATGAAGAACAACAGAACAATAAATGCTTTTTTGTGATCCTTAATGGGTCGAAACACTAAGATAATAGTAATAATAATAATTATTATTATTTATTTATTTATTTATTATGTTTAAAGTGCCATCCAACAGTCTTGCGACCAATAACGCAGGATGACACTAAACAAATAACAGATACAAATACAGAAACACAGGATAAACAAATAACAAAGGACATACAAAAGAATACAGACATACAAAACAAAGGACTAGACACGTACAACACACACTGACAGGACAACATGCAGCAAAACATTTAAAAAAGAGACAAACAGAAATGAGACACTTAAACAACCTTATTTAAAGTCCTAGAATACAATTTTTCTTTTCTTAAAAGGATCAAATTTACAAATATCATTAAAATTGAATATACATCTGTTAATTAAGTTTTTATTTTTAGATAATGCGTAAAAAGATTAAAGTTTCTACTAATACGGTTAGGCACCTTTAAACCTGTATTGTTTATAATAATAATAATAATAATAATAATAATAATAATAAAAGGGACATCGACTGGCACACCAATACTCTGGCGAAATAAGAACCGAACTAAGTTTGTCTTTAACTGCTTTAACTTAGGTGATAAAACATTACTCAATCACCAATTAGAATAGGCCTGATTGTAGCGTGTTCTGGAGTTATTGAGTTTTTTTTATACTCGTAGTCCTTGGATATGGAACACATGCTTACGTAATGCTATTTCATCGCCAGTGTTATAAACCCTTTTTCCAGTTGGTACATTAGTGAAATTAGCTGATTCGCGAGTATGTACTATTTACCAAGGTTAATTTCCCACTATAAACTGAACTTATCTGCAAGTGCCTCATCATTCCGGCCTATGTACACGTAATCGGTCCATGACATTAGTCAGTTAACAAAAAATCTGAAAATTAGTACATCACCCTAGTAAAATTTATTTTTTAGTTGCAGGTACCAAATTTTTGGGAAACATGTTAGGTCACCAATGAACATTATACACTCCTATAAACTAGTATTCCTGCCCAAAGTTTTCTTAACAAATTAGACTGTGCAGGTCATGCTGCAAGTACACATTGAAGAAATTCTGTTAAAGATTTTTAGATTTCTATCACAATAGAAAAATAAGCACAAACGACGCAATGTATGCGTTTACATGGATTTTTGAGAGGGGTATACATCTTTAAAAATAAAATGCTTCTGTGCAAAAATTATTGAAACTTCACGACCTGACACAACACAATTTTTAATTTTTTTCTATTAAGCCACCAAGTTTGGTTTGTTTTTTGTCATCACTTTCGTGAGCAAAATTAGGTGGTCCACAATTTTTATTTCAGATTATTGTGGAAAGTGTAAAGGACCTTGGAGTTCGGTCCTCTGAACAGGGAGTGCAAGTGTTTTGTGTCACGCCTTTGAAATATTCAAACTAGCATGAATGATTAAGATTTCGTTTGTACCTCTGGGGAAAGATGTCAGCTGGTGGAAGGTGCCAGCATATAGGTTTTTTACAATTTACTAATTATTATTTAGACTTTATAAATTTTTTTAATTATATAGCACAGTACTGACTTACACTTACAAAGTTGTATCATGTCGTGATATTTGTCGGACATTATTCAGACGTATGACTTTAAATTTTTACTGCGGCTTCTTCCGAGTTACCTCTCTGCAAACAATTGTCGCGTCTGGGGCAGTTGCTAGGTTGCTCGTGTGTCACCTAGTTTAACCGGTTTAGAATCTCAGCGGGGTCGAGCTGAATTTTCACATGTTGGGATCGAGCCGGACGATGCAGTTGGTAAAAAATTTTCCTCGGGAATCTTCCGTTTCTCCCTCCATCTCATTCTGGCGTTGATCCATGCTCAACTCATATCACATCACCAGCGCCGAATTTGTCGCTGTTGAACGCTAAGATCTGTTCTCCCTTCACTCTGCAGAAAACACTGTTATGAAACAGAGGTGCTCAAAGACATTTAATCAGTGCTTACTTTAATTACTTATTGGTTAAGTACTGTCATGGTTGATATGTGTTATCACGGTGTGTATATTCTCGTGTGTGCCTTAACTTTCAAGTCTCGAAGTACAACCGGGTTGTCTTCAAGCGATATTTTGATTTGTCTTAAGGTGGCCGTCTGTGTGAACGTTTTTGCATATGGGAATCGTGCCAGACGATGCCGCTGGTCGGAACTTTTTTCGGGGATCTCCAGATTCACCCGCCTCTTTATTCCAGCTCTGCTCCATACTCACAGCATATCACCCCTCGTTAGGGTTAAAGACCTAGATTTTGAGTGCTGAGCAAAATCTCGCTCGCTTTTTCTCTCTCTCTCTCTCTCTCTCTCTCTCTCTCTCTCTCTCTCTCTCTCTCTGGGTGAACGTATTTTTCGCATTCGAGACCTAGAAGAGTCGAAGCAGTAAGGACGAGGCCGTACGGCCATCACGCCTCCCATTAGTCTCTAGGCGCAAGTCACTGAACTAGCGTGCAGTATTCCGCCGACAACTAGCCTCTATGATACTGTCTGTAGTGATTATATCATTTTGTCGTAATGATAGATAAAGGCGTATTGTGCACGCCTGGACTTTTTAAGATATTCTGCATCAAGATTTACGTACTCAGAATTATATCCCAAAAATTTCCATTTTCTGACGTTAGAGAATATACTTTAACGAGTAGTGGTAAACCTGAAATTGTTTTACGCACGTGTAATGTTCCTTAAATGCTATTCCATGTCGTACATCACTCATATGCGTTGAGCAGTTTTCGAATAATTTGGTAACGGCGTAAGCTGTGTAACCGTTCGGCGTCCTGGGCAGTGAAGGTGCATGTTTATTATTTATTTGTCCTTTTCTCCTGCACCGCCTTGCGTACTTGTGCATAATTGGTTAGTTACTTAGCTGTAGCAAGATCGTCTTAAGAATAGCTGTAACGTAACTTAATGGCACACGGACGTGCGTGTGGAAGTTGGAAATCGATCGTGATTCCCCCTCCCCCTTCCACTGGCACGTGTGCGCATGTTGCACATGGTTACGGGACCCTCTTGGCGTGAGTACGGGTCGTTGTGGACTAATTGCCGTACTTTAATTACTTAATGACTTATTGATTTTATTGTTATTAGTGGTATTAGTGTGTGTGTGAGCGCACGTGTGCTAATACCTTCCTAATCTAGATGATTACTGTTATTGTAGTTTCGTGGCACGCGTCATCGCCGTAAGTGGAGCTAGCGTGTACTTAATTGCACAAGTAGCCACGGAAGCTTACTGCGGTCTTACGTAACATTTCTCCCAGTCGTGGTTGTTGAAAAATGTAGGATAATAGTACTCATGTAGCCACGAAAATGTCAACGTATTGTAAATTGTCATTCGCGCTGTGTTGCCAATAATGTCAGCAATTGAGTTATTAATAGCTGATGTTAATATACAAACAAGTAAAAAATGTTTCCAACGTCCGTTCAACGAAAGTGTTGACAATATCTACGCAAAATGGGGCAGCGGCGTCCGAGCCGACCTCCCGTAGCTCAGTTGGTTGAGCGACCGACTTTGATGCGAGTGGTTCTGGGTTTTGTGTTAGTCTTATATAATCTCAAAAATCACCTCAGTACAGTTGTCTTAAAATTTTCCTTGGGGTTACTCAAGGTAGTTAACTTATAAAAAGAGGAGGGAGGGGGTGCTTGGCGTAGTGGCGAGATACAAGCTTTGTCATTTGAACCAAATATTAAAAAAATAATTGGTTAGTCCACTTGCTTCTCACCAAGGCGATCCGGGTTCAGGCTCCGTGAAAAGTGAGTGAAGAGGTTTTGGTCTTTAACGCTGGTGAGGGGCGATATGAGGTGAGTATGGAGCAGCGCCGGAATGATTGGGCCGAGGAAACGGGAGATCCCCGAGAAAACCCGCCGACCAGCGGCATCGTCAGACACGATTCCAACATGCGAAAATCCGGGGACCGACTCCGCCGGGATTCGAACCCGGATCGCCTTGGTGGGAGTTCAGGCTCCGTATTTTCGCACGTAGGAATCGTGCCGGACGACGACATTTACCAGCGGGTTTTCTCAGGAATCTCCAGCTTCCCCCGGCCTTCTCATTCCGACACTTTTATATTGTAGGGCCTTCATTCGTTGTCATCTTTCAAGGTACATAGATGCCTACGGGGTACGATACCTTGGTCTTCGGTATCCACCTCATACGATATTTCCGAGCGAGGTGACGCAATGGTATCTCGTTGGACTCACATTCTGGAGGACCCGGGGTTCGATACCTGGCTCCGGCCATTCTGATTTCTGTTTATCGTGGTTTCCCGAAACCGCACCAGGCGAATGCTTGGATGTTTCCTTAACAACTGCCATGGCTGAGTCTTCTCCCAGCTCGTGTCATTTTACCAAGTTTGTGTCACCGTCTGTAACGACCTCACTGTCGACGAGACGTAAACCCACTTGTCTTACCACATACGATATTTATTTATTTCTAAACACAGAGAAATGTGTTCTTTATTAAACTATTTCACATACGCCCATTGTGCTTATTTACGAAAAGAATACACTGTTCGGACTAGAATGGAATATAATTGTTAAGATACCGTGTTCTTTCAAAACACTGTTTTAGAAACCGTGTTTTGAATCAGCACGGTGAAAGCTAAAAGCGGCCTATTCAGACTGCCATACTTCAAAATGTACTAACAGGGTGTTTGTGAAACTCGGATAGAAATGTACTCTGAACTTTGCTACAGACTTTCCACCAATAAAATTACATTGCCATCGCATGAAAGTCCCATAGTAGAAATGAATTGGCGGGAATGATGCACGTTAGTTCAGAGCTAGGCGGATGCGGCATTTGATGTGAGCTTCAAGATCACCCTTATAACAACTACCCTTCCGGGTCCTTAATACTCAAATAGGTGGCGTCCTTGGATGATAGCATCTCCGCTGAAATTGTTTGGTGCGAGCTGACAGCGGAATGACTGCAAGTCAGTTTACTGTATTGTCCGTATAGGCTGTGATTAGAGATGACGGAATACCGCGAAAATGTTTTGGGCCAACATACCCTTGAAACCGCTATAGTTTCTTGCGACATATATGACTGGGTGATATAAGGGGCCGCGGTGGCAGCGAAGTCAGACCTTTTCTCCCACCAAGGCTATCCGGGTTCGATTCCCGGCGGGGTCGGTCCCCGGATTTTCGCGTGTGGGAATCGTGCCGGATGATGACGCTTGTCGGCGGGTTTTCTAGGGGATCTCCCGTTTCCCCCGCCCATTCATTCCTACGCTGCTCCATACTCTCCTCATGTCACCCTCCACCAGCGCTGAAGACCTAGTTGTTAATTGCTGACCAAGATCTCTTCACTCACTCGGTGATGTACGCCTGTCACAACGTAGATGTCTGCAGACCAATAACAGGCGTCTAATATTACAAAATCGGGATTCTTAATGGCTCAGTGAAATAGGGCAACAGCTCGACGTACAAGGAAAAGCCAGTAATATTATAATAACCTGAACGTGTGTTGAAATCCAGCAAACAGTCAAGTTTTCCCGCGATAAATCATCATTATGGACCCGTGTTTTTCGCAAAAAAATAATTCTGCCGCAGTTTGTTTCAGTACCTTACGTGCACATCCGCAGTTCTGCTTCGTGGTCAGATATTGGATATTTTAAATCTCACGAGCCTTGGGATTCTACCGGCAAATCGCAGACGTGTGTTGCTGCAGGAACGTTACTGGCATTGTAATTGGCTCATTCAAATGAGAGACGGCTCTTCACACAGACTCGCTGCCAATAACCATGGAGCATAATTGCAGATGTGCTGGTAAGGCACTGAAACAAACTAGGACAAAATTTTTTTCGCGGAAAACAGGGATCCTTAATCATTGTCTCTGGCTATGATTAGAAACATGCCTAATTCGCGTTATTTTCTGACAGCTGACTAGCCTCCAATTGACTATGGGTAGAGGTACGTCAATTTCGCGGATTCATCTGGCGGTAGCCTAGATTGCTCAGTCCTGTACACGCTCTGGATACAATCGATTATTCATTGGCTTACAACATTACAAGCGATAGCTCTATGAATAGAGAAGGTGATTTATCGCGGGAAAAGTCGACTCTTTACTAGGCTTCAATGTAATGTATTCATTTCTGACGATTTTATTCGTTATTGGCGAGTCCCTATTTGACGGGGCCAATGATAACTCTGGTGCGCTACTACTGGACGTCTGTGATTCGTCTGTAAACAACTTAGACTGTGGTACATAACTGCCAGCCAATAATACATGACGCAGGTTGCTACACTTATTTGCAGAATACGCTGGCAGAAAACATTCTCGCGATAAATCACCTTCTCTATCTATGAATCATTTCCTTATTTACTACTGGCTTGCAGTAGTCAAATGCGTTTCGTGACAGCCGCCAGCTAATCACACATGTGATTATGAAGTATACATTTTGGCGTTCAACCTGACCTGGAATGTATTTGCGAAATTTACGTACCTCTAACTATGGGCTTGTTCGACGTCTCCTGCTGGCCGATATTGTCGTGATTTTCATCGGAGGAAGCTTACACGATATACTCTATCTATTCTAAGGTTGCAGCTAATTTGATCAAGTGAATGACAATAAAATATTTTGCACAGCAAAAGTTCCATTTGAAAAAATTGAAAAATACAAGGTAACTGTGCTACGGTACAATCACAATGTGAGGAATCAAGATACAACTCAATTACTTTGATTTATTTCTGTAGCAATTTTTATTTCTGCTGCAACCTTAGAGTGGATAGAGTATAGAGAGGCCAATCTCTGTAAAGACGTAACACACGTAAATGACAACACATAAAAGTTCGTGGCCAATTGAATTGCCGATTATAATCTGTTATGTATAGATAAGTGAAGTTTAGTCTGCTACCAAATGACAACGCGAATTTTGCATGTCTCTAGCTACGACGTATCAAATGCGCTTGCTTGGATCGTCCTACTGTGCTTCTGGCGTGTAAAATATCTGAAGTCAGACGGCGCGGCGCTCGTAAAATCAGCATGCGCGCCTGTCAGTGACAAGCTCTCTCGCTACCTGACGAGAGTTATAACTGGTTGTTCGATGCAGCCGGTCAGATACCGTATAAGGGAATCAAGTATGCTGATGAAGTACAGTGAATTAGACCTTGAGCTTGTCACCGCAGGGAGTCGCCTTACCTCGTCCACCTTGAAGTCGCTGCAGACATTATATGATTTGAGGCGGGAGTATTTGGCATATTCATCTGGCAGCAGCGTGGACTGCTCAGTTCTATACACGCGCTGAACACAGTCGAATATTTATTGACTTCTAACTGCACAAGCGTCTACCACGTGCTTTCCCTACGAGTTTCTTCCTTATTTCAACGTGTGTGTGTGTGTGTGTGTATATATATATATATATATATATATATATATATATATATATATATATATACATGAACCAGCTTACAGTTCACATACTGAGAGAAAGAATTGTTTCATTATACTAAATATATTTCTTTGGGTGATGTTTGCTTCAATTTTGTTGTCAAGACCAAGCATCGAGTCCTCTAAACAAATTTAATTATTTTCCTCGGCCAAATAATTCATTTAAACGCACTTTGTTCGTGTCAAACATATATTTGGTTACTATAGGACGTCGAATAAATACTTTGTGCAAACAAACAACTTGTTACAACTTGTCAACAAAATAATATTGTTAGTTGTAAGTGATGTGCTTTGAACCAACAATTTTTTTTCGATGTACTAAATAATTTTGCTGTCGAAACTATATTCATTTGGTTGACTTGCGGAAGATGGCAGGCTGGCGTGCGTGAGCGATACGATGGCGAACACTGTAACATTCAAAATATAAGCTTGTCCGACAAATATGGCGTCAAAAATCTTGCTCAGCATAATTAAAGGATCTTAAATTTAGCTATTACAATTTCAAAGTGGCTAATTCGATTGATCACAAAAGAAAATGCTATTAACTTGAAAAACACAGCAGCCGCACGTCTCGTTCTTCGTGCTGCGCTGGACGGCAATCATTTTGGTAATATTACTTGACGTCGTTTACCTTTTCGCTGACGAAAGACAAAACATGTTTGAAAATAAAGCAGTACAATCGTAATATAACATAAACTTTTCCTATACAAATAACAATCCCATTTTCACAGAAGCATTCGCAGCTAAGTTGGTTAGGTCATGAATAGAAAGAAGTAAGGGTTATAGGATCAAATTCTGGCCTAACCACACATGTGTATTTGAAACAGGTAAAATAATCATATACCTCCTGCGAACAAAAATATCTTAATTCTTCTAGCATCGTTTAAATAAACGATTAACTTTAAAAATTCCGTTTTAATAAGTTGAAAAATTGTCCTAGCTTTATTTGTTCTCTACTGTTTTAAAATAATCGTCTTGGCATTAAAGTTTCCAAAGAAATGTTTCGTACAAACTACAAAAACATGCGCTTACAATGTGCACGCGCAGTGCCACGACGAGCAAAGACGACGTATTACCGAGTGTCTGTTTTGAGAAACCTGCGTCGTTTTAAAAAATATTCATTCTTTTTACAGTGAATACTTTTGAAAATCTAGTTTTCAAAGGAACTATCAAAACTTTCTTTGCCAAACGGATAAATTTGTAAGAAAAACATCTGTAGATCTATAGAAAAAGTTGTTTCGTCATTCTGTGTTTCCAAGGATTCTGTAAGTGAAATTACATTAGAAAATGTCCAGAAAGCATCGAAAATAACGACGGCGCAAGGAATTAGGTGTATACTGTCCTCACAATCCGGTGTTACGAACGGGAGATGACGTACATATCTGGAAATTATATGACGTACAATTAAGCGCTCCGCTGAGCTGTAGGTGGAAAATTAAACTGTAAGAATAGTATTGTTGTAGGTACCTTCAAAATACACTGTAAAATTTTTTCTCCGTCTATTTACGGAATTTCTGATATAAATTTCTCCAGATTCTTCCGTGGATTCACGGACACTAGTTCCTAATCCTGAGACATACTTACATGTCAATGGCACAGTTGCATTTCTACAGATTTGCCGATTTACCGGTGATGTTATTAACAAACATACATCCATAATATTTACAGCTCCCTAACACATGAATGTACGATGTCTTCCGTGCAAGTCTCCGCAGAATTATGGACATATTACGTATGATTCCGTAGTGTATATATACTGTAAACTTTTCCGTATTTAATTTTACGGGCACTATTTCCGTTTATTAACGGTACATTTCTGTTAAAATTTATAACATTGTACATGCCAGTTTTTCAAATGGTACCGAATGCATGCCAATGGGATTTTTTAGTATGTTACTAGAAGTATTAAGTAACAGTCGCAAATACTCGTACAAACATAAGGTGGCACTGTTAATAATTTTCGTTGTTTTACAGAGAAGTACCGTTTAAAAACTCCTCAGAAATGTCCGTTAATTTACGGAAGGCAACTAGCCACTTATGGAAACTGGCATATTTATGAGACATCTTTATGATGCAAGTACAATAATGCATACGGTTATTTTTTAGTTTAGTTTCGCAGTTTTGCATGTGTTTAATAAATTATACAAAATTATGTGTAACCGTGTTACAAAATAATGTTTTCTTTAATTAAACAGACATTTCCGTAAAATTGTCCTTAAATTCACGGAAATTTCTAACAGTGTAGGACAACAGCCCAGTTTGTTTGTTGTTATTATATGAGATTGTTCCTACAACAATGTGTTCTGTAGAAGTTAACAATATGTTCGATAATATGATACTCTTCGCTTCTACAGAACACATTGTTGTAGCAACAATCCACACAGTACCGACAACCACACTGGATTGTTCTTCCTGCTCTACCAGAAGTATAGTAGCTACAACAATGTTTTTTTTCAGTGCGTGGTATTTTTCACACTACTTCTGTTGGAAGTGAAGCAAAACTTCTAACCACTACACAGTAAAAAATCGTACTTTTACAAGAAAGAACTTGTAACTAATGTGAGAACATTTATCAGTCTAGCCACTACAACAGGAATGTCACAGGTCATTAAAGTGGTCTAAATATTCCGAATACCTTCGAGTAGTGTTTGACGTGAAACAAAATTACCTTCGACGGCCTCTCACATTTTCAAAATATTCTATACTTTTTTTTAATTATTGGAAACTGGTTGTAAAAAAAGTTTGTGATACTTCAAACAAATGTTGTAAAATTTACAAGAATATATCTGTAAATTTACAGTGATTATTTGTAAATATACAAAAATGTTTGCAAATATCCAAGCATATTCGAATATTTGCAAGGATTTCCTGTAAAGTTTACAATATTTTTGTAAACTTACAAACGTATTACTTTGGAAAATTAGGTTCCAAATAACATTTTTGGAAAAGTACAATTTTTTGCTGTGTACTAGATAGATTTTCCAACGTTAACGACCAGAGTGCAGGGACATCCCTAAGTAGAAGCGTGATTCGTTGTAAACAAAATTTTCCAAAATTCAGTATCAATACACTGGGTAACAAATACTCACATCCATAGGGACAAAAATAATTGTGTGTGGACATAGGTTCAATAACCCACAGTTTCTGCAGTGCAGTTCAAACTAAATATCGTACAGTGCATAGTGCGGGAACTGGGCCATGTTTCTGGGGAATGCCTCTGCAGGAGTCCTTTACATCGTAGACTACGTCACTAATCCATGTACTTCACCAAATAAACGGCATATTTTGTTGGATCAACAAACTTAGGTGTGTTGCATTTTGTACTTTGTTCTAAGAACAAATATAATATAAAGCTTAAGTAAATAATTATTTCGCCAAATTCCAACAAATATTTTATACAAGTGTATGTCAGTGTCACCTCGATGATACAGCGTGCAATGATATGCAACCGATTAAATGCCTCGTACGACTCATCTGTTGGAACCTGAAAAATTTGCGATTTCTTTTGGGCACGAGCAAGAATTCAAACCACTGTCAGTTCCTAACGCTTTTACAATTCGCCCTTGGTTTATTTTAATTTTCTCGGGAGGCGCTCATCATAATTAACATGCAGTTAAATCCTCGCTCTTCGGTTTTGCAGTGATTTTGAATATATTTTTTTGATGCAAATCAATACGTCTATCAAAAATTCTCTCTTGCAGTTTTAACACTTATATATCATCGCTTGTACCTGAATTTTTCTGTTGCAAAATAATTTTTTGCTAGCAAACGGTACATCATTTTTAAAAACACTCTGACGAAATTGTGTACCGTATGACTGTACACAGTCTCAAATTTTTTCAAAGCATTTCGTTAAAAAATATTTGAGTTATTTGCAATTGTTTGAAATAAATGAAAGATCATGCCGCCTACCCGCGCGTGAGAGGCTCCAAAGTGACGGAGCAGTAAGGTCGACCTTGAAGCGCGCATCAAATGCCGCATAACCTCAACGACCCAAGCGCTGAACTAGCATGCAAGGTTCCCACCGAACTGTTTTTACTATGGGACACTAAGCAGTGGCCATATCGGTAATTTTACGGTTGGAAAGTCTGCAGGGAAGTTCAGTGCAAGTGGCAATCTGAGTTTCACATTCATCCAGTTAGTACATTTTGAAGTACAGCAGTCTGAAAAGGCCGATTTTAGCCATGTTGGAGAGCTTAGAAACAGTGTTTTTAATGAGCGTGGCGTCTTAACAATGAGGTTCCGACCTTGTCTGAAGTTTGTTTTCCATTCGTACGTTGGCACAATGGACACACGTGGAATATTTTCATAGAAAATACCAGTTTACGAACACACTGCAACGCATTTGAAGCGTGGGGTAGGTGCATTGTTTTTGCGTAACGGCTCGTTAAAGTCAAAATTTGCATGTTTCCGTTTTAAGGACGACACTAAAACCAACTCACTTACCAAACTGAAAAAAAAAAAAAGTCACGGTGCATAACGATGTCGTAGGCTACAAATTCAGCTATATTAAACCACAAAATAAAATATTTTTGTATTTAAAAATAGTATTGCATTTTTTCAATTATTATTATAAATTTCAACATTTTTATTTAAATACAGTTAAATTTTATTCTTTGTTTTTAATGTGCGTGACAATGTAGCCTGCGACGTATATATCCACTTTGAATTTTTTCAGTTTGGTATGTCAGTTGGTTTTAGTGTAGTTCTTAAAACTGTAACATGCTAATTTTGACTTTAACAAGCCATTACTCGAAAGCTAAGAGAGATATATAAATTTCATACGTGCCAAATTTAGTCACATGTTATGTCTAAAATAAGAAATAAAAATATCTGGTACAAATAAAAAATTTAATAATGGTGTTAAAAATTGCTGTAATACCGCAATACGCAATGCTGAGAGAGATGTTTTACTATATTTACTCATTTTTAGAGATGATGGTATATCGCGAAAATGTTTTGTGCCAAGATAGCCTTGAAAACACTGACACAACGTAGCTGTCTGCAGACCAATACCTGGCATCCAATATTACAATATCGGGATTCTTATTGGCTCAGTCAAATAGGGCAACAGCTCCACGTACAAGCTAAAGCCAGTAATCTTCTGGTAAGCTGGGCGTGTATTGAAATCCATCAAACAGTCAACTTTTCCCGCGATAAACCATCATCTCTACTCATTTTGTAAAGATAGCGACAAGCATGTACAATTCTTAGATGTCAGTCTCATTATTTTATCACTCGGACAAAACGGACAGTGTTTAAGATGGTAGTGATGGCTGATCCGGTAGTAACAGTGTCAAATTTTTTTTTAATAATAAAAAAGCCTAGCATGGGATTGTACACTTACTTAGACTTTCCACGTAGGCAGCAGACATGGTCTGTTTCCATTATCGTCACTGACCGTTAAAAAAACAGTGGGGGGAATGGAAGGGATGAATTTTGGAAAATTTACGCACGCTTCCGTCCCTCTTTTCCTAACTCCTGTTGTGGGAGTTCCGAGACTTTTATTCAATTATCGTGTTTTTTGCCAGCCCACCTGGTGAATTTAAGGGGATGGGGTGGCCGTTGCCTGGTTGTTGCACGAAGTCCATCCTCGGCCGGCGTTTACCGTAACTGGGTTACGTAATTCATGAAGAGCAGGATTTAGAGTTTAGCCCGCTTCCGTGTTCGGATTTATTGCGGGCGGGCTTTGAGGAGAGATGAACAGAAGAGTGGGAGGGGGGTATGTAGGGGGTAGGGGCAGGATCGGAGCGTTAATGCCGGTTATGGAATGTGTATCATTCAACCCCCGGCTCCGGGATGCCCTCACTTGCCGCGAGGAAGGGGCTGTCCAGATCACAGCCCGTTTTAAATAGTTGAAATTGTATCCAGAATTATGTCCCCTCCCTCTCTCTCTCTCCTCTCCTATCCCCTCCGTTACCCAGACCCTCGCTGGCATGCCGGAGTTTTCGATGGCGCCGGGGGGGATTAGTAATTACCGGATGGCCTCATAGACGCCACCCCCCTAGAGCAGCATAATAGCTTCGCCCGCCAAGCCACCGGCGTCGCCCATTGTCTGCGGCGGCGCGCTAAGCCCTGGGTACAAGGACCCCCTCAACACCCTCCCAAAATACCGTTACTTTTTTTTTTGTTCCAGACGTGTTGCCCTCCCAGGGCATGTAGAAGCCTCGCGGGCACTAAATCACGCCCCGTATCGTCGGCGTGTCGTGTACGCTGGCGCGGATTATCGACAAAGTTGCTCGCGTCTAGGTCGCGATAAGCGGTCTTCACAATACAACGGCGTGATACGACCGACGCTTGCCGCCAGCGACGAATTCCTGCCGTGTGTTCACAATAGAGCGATGAAATATCGCCGGCCTCTGGCGACACGAACTTCTTCTGCCATCTTTTGCCTAGCGAAGTAATTTAGCAACTATAAACGTTTTTTTGAAGAAATGTGAACGGAAAATATGGAAATGAAAAATTTGTTATGCTCGTATATATTTAAATAAATAAACGTCATACAGAAAGCAGAGGTTAAATTTTCTACCGAAAAATAAAGTTAAGACAAATATATTACTGTCCGCTCGCCAGCTCTGAGTTCCTGGAGTGTATGCATGTAAACTTCACGTACACTGCAGTAACACAGTATCAAACACGTCCTAACATACTATGTTACTACGGCTAGCATGTACGTCGTATGCTATTGGACCTCGTTGTGCTATTTATATGTTTACGGACAAAAAACACATATCCGCCAGAGACTCAGAGCTGGCGCGCCGACAGTAGTTTCTTGTCCACGAACATAAGCAACATATTACATTAATTTACACGAATACCATTTTTTTAGTTATAACTTTACTAGCATAAGATTTATTCTTAACTTTGTTATAACTTGAAAAATAGTTGCATGCGTTAGGATGTAAACAACTTTTCTTCTTTGTATCGGTCGCCAGCGATGAGCGTCGAAACCAATGTCAGCCGCTCGTGCAATGTTCTCGGCACACGTCACTAGTGTCGAGGCTCTGATTGGCTGACGCTCGTCACTGAGCGAAACAACGCTCTATTGTGGAAATCGTTTTGTGGTGGAATCACATAACCGCGACAGTAGCGACGCGACCGCCGCGACATGAAAAAACGAAGTTTGTCCGCCAATCAGTCAGCTCGACTGAAAACGGCCTACACGAAGCGAATTCCGAATATAAATTATAACGATTTTATTCGAGTCGGAGCTTAATTTTGCGGCAAAATGTTAGCGAAACTGGTGAGTGGGTAGTAAACTGCGTTTATTTATTTTAACGGAGGTTTTCGTTACTTATCTTGAACAAAACTCGCAATCTTTTATAAGCAAACGTGTGATTGTGCCTTTATTCCCACATTTCTGAATGTCATTGGCTATTGAAAATATATTACAAATGAATGAAAATAAAAAACAAACTGAAATGCTTTAAACATGGCTGTTGTGTTACAGGTTTGCATGTAGGTACTGGCAATGAACTATTTAAACGTAGTAGTTTTTTTTTTTTTTTTTTATTTGTCGACAAACTAGTGTTCTTAAGGGCGCGATCTACCCCAATTTACATCATTATTATTTTAGTTTGTATTTGTACCAGCTATTTTTTTCTTGTTTTAGACACAAAATGTGACTAAATTTGGCTCTTATGAATATTTTTTATCTCTCGTAGTTTTCGCGTAATGGCTTGCTGAAGTCATATTTTGTATGTTTCCGTTTTAACGACTACACTAAAACCAACTGATATACCAAACTAAAAAAAAATTACAGTGGATAAAGGCATTGCAGGCTACAATGACATGCTCATAAAATTAAAGAATAAACATTATTTGTATTTTAAAAAAATGAAGTTTTTACATTTTTATTTTCAGTTTCAGCAATTTTTTAAAATTCAAATTTAGTCACATTTTGTGTCTAAAATAAAAAAAAAAAATATCTGGTACAAATAAAAAATTAAAAAAATGGTGATGAAAATTGCGGTAGACCACGCCCTTAATAACGAGGATTTTTAGTGTCGCATCACCTATGTGTTTCCGCCAGTAAGGGACCCGGCAGATCTGCACCTGCAGATGGTCACAAATACGCGTTTATTTGGACTATTAATGAACGAGTTCTCGATGTACCTATTTAAGAAAAGAAATTAACAGTTCAGAGAAACGTTACAACGTAGTATCTAACATAACGTGCTTTGGAAGTTCTCTAGCTAAAATCGGCCTTTTCGCACAACTGTATCACAAAATCTACTTCTCAGATTTATACAAAACTACGATAGGGAATTACAATGAACTTTGGTCCATACTTTTCAGCAATAAAATAATATGGTAATAGTTTAAAATAATTTAGGTGGTCGGGGGGGGGGGGGGCAAATGCTACCCCTGGATTTAGTAGGAAATGGGTAAAAAATATTTTGTATATTTTGTTATTCAAATAATACTAACGTAAGCACATAAAACCGAAGTTTTATTATTTATTATTAAAGTTTCTAATTTGTACATGCTTAATTAATAAAAAACAAGGTCACTGTCACCAAAAAAGTATCTTGCTCCCCCCCCCCCCAATTAAGAAAAACTTGAAATGACGCCCCCACATAGGCCCAGCGGTAAAAAGGAAACACTGCTTGTCAGACTAGCTTCTTGCACATAGGGTCGATGTGACGCTAGTTGAGCGAGTTTCAATAGCCTTTAACACTGCTCCGCGCCTAAAGCCGGGTTTACAGTATCTATAATTAAGTATATAATTCCGTAACTAATTCAGTACAATTAGCACTGCGACAGTGTGTACCGCAACTACGCGGGTCCCAGACAGAATTCTGTACATAATTGACAGATAGAGCCCGTCGTATTATTCATCACGTACATGCGCAGTGCACAATTTCAACCACCGCGCATGCAAAATACACAAGCACGGTTGCCAGTCTGATTTGAATAGAAATAATATTCTTGTTTCCTGTTGAATACGTGACCGTTGGATGTTTCCAAACCTACATACATAATACAAGATAGTTTAATTTATTTGGTGTCTACCTGCAAGTCTTGTTGTGGAGTAGTTTTCTGCAAATGTACTATTGTAATGTATCGAACATAACAACCAACATCACAAATACAGGATGGGGCAACATAACTTCCTTTTTTAACACGACAATAAAACCCATTATATGGATAAGATAGTTTCTAGTTTAATTTGCATAATGTAGTTACATATCTATAGTTTCGTTTTACATAGTTTTTAAATCAAATCAGTTAGGTGAAGCTCAACATTGTCCATACACTGAGTAAGCCAATTTCTGGCGTTTCTCATGACACTCACCAGCGTAGCAGTGTGTATGCTTGTAATGTTTGCCCGGATGTTGGTCTTCAGGACATGTAGGGTCCTTGGACGACTGGCGTAAACACGGGATTTCAAATAACCCCGTCAAACATCACACGGAGCCAACTCATGGGAGCTCCAAATCACCCCTTATTGAGCTGAGGAGCTCCTGGTAGTGTACCCTTAAAGCAACCATCGATGCCCTTGACGTGTCGGCCGTTGCTCTGTCTTGTTGCAATCAAATGTCCCCTAAGTCCAATTCATCGAGTCATCTTGAAAATACGCCTCGGCGGCCAACTCACGCTCCTCGCTTGCCAACGCATGGTGGCGACTTATCGCGGCGTGGAACAAAACTTTACACCCGCACCTCTCGAATGAGATCATTCCCACTCCGCTACGACATATACGGCTTGAATGGCGCACATTTCAAAAAAGGAAGTTATGTTGCCCCATCCTGTATACAATTATCCTTTATGTACCGAAACATAGAAGTAAACGGTGATAGTGTGCATACAACAAAATGTTTTGCTTCAGAATTCTGCTATGAAATTTCGTTCGCCGTTTATGAACAGAACTAAGCGAGCAATAAAGTAGAGAATTAAAAAATATTGCGGGTACCATGCTTAAGCCCCAAATTCGTAAAATAGCTTCAGGCGTTTCAGATGGAAAAAATTATAATTTCATATTTGAATAAATCTGTGTAAATTTTGTAGACGTTTTTTGTGAGTACACTATCCTGTTACAAAAAAATAGCTAGTTTTGCCACAACGGCATTTTAAAGTCAAAATTTGTAATTTTTACGTTTGTATACAACCCGAAAACCAATCAACTTAATGGAACGAAATAATTCACAGTGCAGGTACATGTCACTGGCTAGGTCTCTAAGCATATAAAATACAAAGCCAAATATTTTGTATTAAAAATATTCTAAATTTAGCAAATAACTTACAAATTTTAGAAATTAAAAAAAATACATAATATTGTTTTGTTGGGTGATATACGTAAAACTTTAGTCAGCGACATGTAATTTCACTGTGAATTAATTCGGTTAATTATATTGATTGGTTTTCGGGTGGGGGGGGGGGGTGAACTAAAAACTTGCAAATTTTGTCTTTGAATGACATTACCGAAAAACTGGCTAACCTAATTTTTTTGTAATATATAATGTACTCCCAAGTAACGCGTCTACAAAACTAACGCTGTTTAATACAAATATAAAATTATCAGTTTTTTCCTCCTTTGGGAACGCCTTTCATCATGCAGTATTTTGTCTCGATAAAAATCAGAGTACGCAGATAAATCCGGTTACAACAAAGTTACAGAGCGATTTTACGGTATCGGCTTACGGTTATGTTATAACAGATAGTTATCGTTAAGCATGTAGAAGCACGTGGCGTTGTCGTCACGTCAATCACCGCAGATGAACGAATGCTGCCGAGTATACTCAGAAATAGGGATTATACCGACAAACAAATAAATAAGGTTGATATTAATTTTGTTGTAGCAAATAAATTATTGTTAAACTAACAATCGTGACGTTGAAGTTGCTATTGAAATTTATTTGTTTCAATACTACAATTTTGTTGATATAATTTACTTAAAACAAACATTTATTTGGTTGGTTATACTAAATTTTTCGTTAGATGTTGAACTAAACAATACGTGTATTTGATTTTACCCAAAATATTTGTTCCTGTTAAAAATACGAACTCTAGTTTGTTTATACTATTTTATTTATTTGCTTGTATTATCATATTTACTTAAGTCAATCATATTTATGACTTACTATATAACTTTGGTAAATTTAACCATGTCGGATATTAAAACAAAGAAACGATTTGGTTGGAAGCGACGAAATACGTCCGTTCAGGAAGTCGTTCCTGTAAGGGTCAATCCATATGAAGTGGTCCAAAATAAAATTTATTGGTAGCTTCATAAATTAAAAAAAAAAAATTGATATTTTGAGCCTTGTTAACATTATGTATCGACAATTGATAACTGGTACAATGAAATTTTTACCCTCACTAGTATGATTATGGCAGCCATTTTTTTTTGTCATGAGGCACGACAATTTTTACATTTACAAGGGTTCAGCTACATTGCTATATCTTAAATCTGCTAGGTCATATCATGATGAAACAAATCTGAGTTGTTAAGCACATTTAAAGCTACAGCTCTGATCACAAATCATATTTTCCAAATCACTCAGTCTTACCAACTTTAAATGTTGAACAACTGCCTCAGAATTGCAAAAACTTGCACTTTCATAATTTTTTTTTAGAATGAAGGCAGTATGTGTTGGGCTTCAAAATATTTGTGGATGTACTTATGCAATAGTAGTGTAAACACAAATTATTTGGAGAGTGAGACTATGTTACTTTTTTTTACAGTCTTGTAAAAATGAGTTTTTTTTTTTTTTTAATTTTCGCTTACTTTACGACTTAATACCTCTGGTGGGTAGTTATCTAAAAATCTGAAATTTACACACAATTAAGTACTCTATATTACATACCTCCTGTACAAATTTAGACTTTGAGATTCAACTGGTTCGGAAGTTACAGCCTTGCCAAACTCGTAAAAAATCTATTTATTGACATAAATAAAACCAACTCTAGTAATTTTATATACATTCTTAATTATTTTTATAATGCTGTAAGTGCTGTACTAAGTCATAAAAAGTATAATAACATATTACACTAAGGTTTGTTGCCAAAACACATGTATACTAATGCACAAAATTTTTATAATCATTCTATATCACATTTTTAAACAGACAAATTATTTACAATTTTAATTTGTTCGCCATACCTTACTTCTTATGTTTGTTAAACAGCATTGAAATTTCTTCACATAATGATGCTGGAATGTTGTGTGAACGCCCAGTTGCTGTGGATAGCTCTGATGGACTGAGCTTCCTCAACACATTCTTAAGTGGCACCCACACTCTATCTGCACATGACATCTTAAATGATGTTCTAGGTCCAGCTGGGTTGTAAAATTTTATGTGAATATCATTGTTCACAAAATTAACTTCTTCATTGACTCCTAACCACCACTGTTCGTCATACACACAGGCGATAATGTCATTGTTCCGAAGATTCAAAAGATTCCTCGAGATTTCTTTTCAAAACATTTGAAACTTTACTAATCTTGTCAGCTATTGCTTGTGGTCTTTTGTCTAAACACAATTTCCTTATTTTAGATGCTGGTGAAACCCCTAATTGAAAACACACATTGTCCACTTTTTCCAAATTTTCACTCTCAGGAATAAAGTCCTCACAATTATCCCCTGTTCTATAATTTGCTAATACAAATATTTTTGTAGCATGTAGGACACAAGGACTTACCAGGGACTAGCAGTAAATTGTAGTTGGTTTTTTTATACATGTGTTCAGGAAGTATTTCCCTTAGTCCTTTTGTGATTGCCTTTTTATGTATTTGTAAAGGATCACTGCAATACCGGCCAAATATATGATGATATTTAATAAGATACTTAATCTCATGGTACTTACGTACAGACCTAACATCACTAGAAACTCTAGTAAATATTAGCTGCTGCTGTTCTAAACTAAACACACAGATTTTCTTCAATTCCTGTTGCTGCACTGAACCATAAACACATTTGTGGCATTGTTCATTTGTTAAATGTCCTATCGAACACTCTTTCTCCATACAGAAAAACAAAAAAACATTAATGGAAACACAAACCACCCTTCCCATACCAGAACTGCTGGCAGACTAACAGGTTGGAACGAATACCAGACTATACTAGAGCAAGTCCGTGCCTGTTGAGACCTGCACACTCCAAACAGTGGCAAACATCTCAGGCATACTTTTTTAGTGTTCTTAGTCGGGGAACTCTTTTCAATTGCATAGTAAATACCAATTTTAGGGTATGTATTAAGATTTTAAAAATACATTTAGAATTTATATATTTTAATTGTCACAAAAAATAATGCAATTTTACACAAGTTTGGCAAGGCTGTAACTTCCGAACCAGTTGAATCTCAAAGTCTAAATTTGTACAGGAGGTATGTACCATGGAGTGCTTAATTGTGTGTAAATTTCAGATTTTTAGATAACTGCCCACCAGAGATATTAAGTCGTAAAGTAAGCAAAAATTAAAAAAAAACTAATTTTTACAACACTGTAAAAAAGTAACAAAGTCTCACTCTCCAAATAATTTGTGTTTACACTACTATTGCATAAGTACATCAACAAATATTTTGAAGCCCAACACATACTGCCTTCATTCTAAAAAAAATTATGAAAGTGCAAGCTTTTGCAATTCTGAGGCAGAAGTTCAACATTTAAAGTTGGTAAGACTGAGTGATTTGGAAAATATGATTTGTGATCAGAGCTGTAGCTTTTGTTTCATTTTAATTCTTTCCATATTTCTGTGATCCATACTATTGTCGAATCATTCTTCCATAAATAAAGGAATATTAGTTTTGTTAGCCTGTTCTCGTTAATTCGGTAGCCAAAAATTGCTCCGGATAACTGTATATTTTTGATAAGGAAACATGCCTCAAAGTTTGTAACGTAAGTTAAGGTACATATACATTTAGGCACTTAATGTCCAGAAATAACTGCATAGTGAGCACACCGCGCGAAAATTTTGGGCTAAATTAGAGACGAAAATGTTGTACTACGACATTTTAGCGTGTACAGTGTGGCAACGACGCCATGGATATATATATATATATATATATATATATATATATATATATATATATATATATATATAGCTAGAGACTATCATTTTCACAGTGGTGAACATCTTAAATAATTTAAATCGTGAAAATTAACGTCAAAATTCAAATGAACCGAAGCAAAGTGTCGGTCTGTCACAAGTTTTGACAATAAGTAAAAATTACAACAAAAAAAATAATAATAAAGTGGTTTGACATAGCTATATTCTGCTAATATGATGGTATGGTCTTGATTGAGGGGGCAGGTGTTTGACAGGTTTGTCGTCATCCCCCTCTCCTCGAGCTAAAAATCCAATGCTGCATCCGTGGTACACTGTGGATAGGTACACTCATGCGAGGCTGCTGTGCCGCCTCCTGACAGGCGGAATGATGGGCACTTTATCGGTGAACTAACATTCTATTTTCCCCTGGCGCCTTCATCAGAAATACAGACAGTCATCTCCCCTCGTGGGTTGTGTGGGTTCCCACCCACTCCTCCCAGCCACCCGCCCCACACGAGGGCTGGAACCCCACTCTCGGCTCCGTGACAACCTGACAGCGAGTACACAAGCCAGCTAGTTTGATTCCCCTCGGCTTTATCATCGCTGACAACTACCTATTACTACATATTCCGAGCGCGACTTGGAGGCTTCTTCCACGCAGTTGCTCGGTTTCAGTCATCATATTGAATTGTATTATTTCTCGCATTTTTTTTTGTTAATTCTGACAAAACATGGCATCTGCTACTATACCGCAAATTTTATTTACTTTGCACTGCATTAAAGACATGGTGATTGACCTGGTAATGCATAGTTAGGTCGCAATCAATCCGGAAATCTATGAATATAAAAAAATTACCTGGTTGATTGCGGCGTATTAATATGTTAATAGCTAAATCGCAACTCCTGTACTGTGGTGCAAGGTGAACAAAATTTGTGGTATAGTTGCAGATTTAATGTGTTTCTTATCAGAATAAAAAATACAATAAAATAATGCAGCATGGCGACAGATGCCCTAATGGTGTTCAAGTGCGATGCAACCATAATTTTATATTTTTATGAAATAGTGTTAATTTTGTAGACGATACTTGTGAGTACATTTTACTCTTACGGAACAATTTTAGCTCCCATTGTTTTCTCATAACGGTGCGACAAAGTCAAAATTTGATTGTACTGCTGCCATTCAAATAGTGAAAACCAACTGACCTACATAAACAAAATAATTCACTGTGATAATACATCCTATGAACTATGTAATGAAGGATTTAAAAGACCATAACGTAATATATTGAATATGTAAAAACATCGCAAAAGTACAGGAAAAAAGTTGAAGGTTCAGCAATTTTTTTTAATACAAAAATAGTTCGCGGGATCTTTTAAAGTGTTTTATTACGTAGCCCGTCGTATGTTATTTCACTGTGAAGTATTTCACTTACATATGTCAACTGGTTTTCACTATTTGCATGGCAGCAGATCATGCCAATTTTGACTTTGACGCACCGTTACGAGAAAACTATACGAGTTAAAATTGTTTCGTACGAGGAAAATGTACTCACAAGTATCGTCTACAAAATTAACACTATTTCATAAAAATATAAAATTATAACTTTATCGCACTTGAACACCCATAAGGGGCCTCCCTAGATAGGCTGGGTTTGTATGTGTAAGGCAGGAGCGGTAAGGTTGCTATTGACCGACGTATGTAATGTATTATCGCCTCTCCGCGCAAGCCACTCAGCTGGCGTGCAGTGATTTACTATTATCCTTCTTCCTATGGGACTTTAACATTATTTTATTTGTGGCCAGCATAGTTCAAAGTCTATCGCTTGTTTATATAGTTGTGTTTTTCGTATCCGGTTGTTATTTTTCATGATATGGCAGTCTGGAAACGTACCAAACTTTTAATTCTATAGCGACATAGTTTGAATTATGTGTAATTTTTGTAGATATACACATATAATGCGCGTTAAATAGTTTCGTAAAAAAAATAATAGTTGTAATTCGCTGCATTGCATTTGAAGCGCAGATACCTAGGTAGGCCCATTAAGATCTCCGCCGTTGTTTGTACTATGGTCGCGATAATTTCTAGAGCCTAACGAGAGCATGTATCAAACATATATGTTTGGCATTTTTGTGTTAAACGGTTTTCGCTACGTTGGTTATTTTTTTTTTTTTTCAGGACAGTCAAAACTATAATTTTAGCTGATTATTTATTCAACAGAATTTTGGTTTGTTGACTTAATCAATGCTGTATCATTTCTTGTATTAAAAATAGCTATAACGGCAAAAAAACCGTTTAAAAACTGCCCAAACAGATCTATAGTACCTGCTTCCGTTCCAGCTCAAGGGTTAGTGGATCTGACGCGCGAGCCGTGCTGTAACTTGGTAGGGAAAGTAATTTTACTTGTATACATATTGAAAGTGTTTTCAATGCGTTTATCTGCAAAAATAAATGGAACTTCAAACTGCGTCCCTATGATTTAAAAAATGCCGTCTGCTAGTAAATGATTTCCTAGCTCCTCGAAAGTGCTGAAAATGACTTTTTCACGTTGCTGTAGCTGAGAAAATATCAACCGTAATCGTAAAAAAAAAAAAAAAACTCATATAAACCAGCATTGGACTTTACCACATACTTTCTACAAATAAAATGTCAGGGTCATCGCTTGAAGTCCCGTTAAAAAACGGTTTCTACGAAAACACTGCACGCTAGTTTAGTCCTTCGTGCCTATAGAGGCGATGAGGTGTTTGACGGGAGTGTTACATTCTACTTATCGCCTTCCCCGCTTTCGTGCCTCGAACTTTAAAGGTAATAATAATTATTATTACTATCGCAAAAGTGGTATAAAAAGGAATGTATGGCCATAAGAGTTATGTACTTGGCTCATATATGATGTAGCATGTTACGGTAATTATTGTTTACGCGAAACCGACTAAATTTCGTATTCGGAATGAGCCAGGTTTGATTTCAGACTCAAGCCGCCTTGATTTCGGTTTTCCGTAGTTTCCTTATATATTGCAGTAGTGCACTTGGTTTGTCAAGTTGTCAGCATGGTATGTATGGAAAACAAGCAGGTGTTCATTTTTCATCGTGTTTTCAACCATGTGTGGGAATTATGTGGTATTTAGTTATGGTGCCTGTGGATTTTGATTCGCTTGGCCTGGCAGCACTGACAGTGGGCCAACATTACCTCCGGCTCGCTGAAGGAATACTAGGCGATGAGCTGCGTGGGCGGCTTGCGCGAAGAACGAATATCTCCGGTGTCAGGCTGGCCAACTATCTATCTCGACGGTGCATCTCACAAGTGCGGAAGTAATTTGTGACACATCTCCCGCACCTGACTGACCCTCGTGCAACAACTAGGGTTATTTACCGCACGCCGTCGTCCGTCTGCAGATAACGACCCTGGTCAGCACGTAAGCCGGCCCCTCTCCCTATTGGCTGGTTTGAACTGCGCGCGCGCGTTCTGCGCAGGTGCGAGTCGCGGAGCAGCGCCGCAGTTCCCTGTTCTAATAAAACCTTTAAATTAAAGCTAACCCTTTTAAAATTTTTTAAAAACTAATTTTAACTGACGTAAACTAATATGAACTGACCAACCGATTGAAACTGTTACAAAGGTTGGGGGAGTAAGGAAAAAGGAGAGCTGCTCATAACATATGCGCAGAACAGTATTAATGGACATGAACAGCCAATAAGAAGAAGGGGCCAACAAAGGCCACAAGCAGATGCTTAAAATTTTTGCCATCGCATTGATTTGAATCGAAGTATATGCAATTGCATTGTTACTGCTTACACTTTAAGGGGCCTCCCTAACTCCGCTTGAAATGCTTTGCAGCGAGTTACTTATATTGTTTTTTTTACGAAACTACTTAACGTGCATTGCATTTGTATATCTACGAAAATTACACACTTCAAGCTATGTCGCTATAGTTTAAAAATTCAGCACGCTTATTTTAAACATTATTTCTGGGCCTCTGAAAATGGCCAAACATGGGTTTTCCAGGCTACCATACATGTAAAATGACAACAGGATTCGAAAAACGCAAATATAGAAACAAGCGTTAGACTTTGAACTATGCTGGCCACAAATAAAATAACGTGGTTACCGTTTAAGTCGCACAGTAAAAAGGATAATAGTAAATCACTGCGCGCCAGCTGAGTAGCTTGCGCAGAGGGGCGATAATGCAATACAAACGCTTGTTATTAGTACTCTTACTGCTCCTACCTCTCACACACAAAAGCAACCTCTCTAGGGAAGATCCTTAAGAGGGCATGGTACATAATTCAACGCTAATAGCATCAATTTGTAACTGTAGGTTTCTTGAAGCCAATTTGCGAAAAGTAAACAACAGCAATCCTAGACAATAGTTTTAGTCAGCATTTTAAACAAAATTGTTTCCAGTTTTACGAACTTCTGAGGCACAATGTCTGACGCCGGAACCTCGTGCATTTAACTGCGGTCCAAGAAATCACGCGTTACGAATTTGTAATTCTGGATAAATATTTACTCATAAAGTTGGCAAATACAATTATCTAGGATTGTCATTGAGTATTTTATTCATATTGGCTTCGAAAAAAGCGTAGAAATCAATTGATGTTTTCAGAGTTTATTTATAATATGCACACTTAAGTTTGGCAGTGTAAATCGTAAGTAACCATCCAGAGCAGAGTTCGGTGTTCCCATTAAGTAATTAGTATTTTATTCGATAACCGCCATCTTGCATTGACCTGTAAAATAGACACAAGACGGGGTGCTTTTCAGGGGACAGTTCACCTCCGTTTTCGTCTTTTTTTATTTTTATATATCTACCAGATATTTTTTTTCTTACTTTGGACATTAATTGTGACTAAATTTTTCTCTTTGGAAATTTGTGTATTTCTCATAGTTTTTGCGTAATGAGTCGTAAACGTCAAAATTTGCATTTTACTGTTTTATGTACGCCACTAAAACCAACTGACACACCAAACCGAAAAAATTCACAATGTATAACAATGATGTAGGCTATGACCTGACACATATGAAAACAAAGATATTATAGTTTTGTATTTTGAAAATAATATATATTGATATTTTTTTAAGTTTAATTTAAAAATCGAGCATTTTTATTACATACAATACATTTAGTACAATAATGAGGAAATAACAATTTCGAGGCATGTAAACGAAGCCTTCGGTGTAAACAATACAGAAAAAATTACAGTATTGAAAGTGTGTTCTTATTGACTGAATTTAGCAGTAACCTCGCTGTTGTGTACACAAAATTCCCCCGTCTCACCCGCCCCTTCATTCCAGCGCTGCTCCGTACTCACCTCATGTCAACCCTCACCAGTGCTAACGACCTCGTTGTTGAGCGCTGACGAAAATCTCTCACTCATTCCTTTGCAAGCAGCGCCCGGGTCCCTACTTTACACAGCCCTGGCCGGGTGGTCGCGTGTTGCGGAGAAATGAAGCTATGGCAAGGAGCAGGGTTGGCCAGTACTTTGAAGAGCCCCCTAGAGGGATTGCTGCGACTGTGTGTCGGGTGTGGAAGGCTGGCGGTAATCAAACGACGTGCACACACGTAGGCGTTGCATCGTTACAATCCTACCCTCCCCCCTACCACCCTCTTAAGCATAAACGCATCGGACCTACGCCCTTGGCGCCATTATCCCTGTCTTCACCCTGGCCCCACCTCCCCCTCTACACGCACACTCCCTGTGGAGTCATGTTTGTAGGAGTGCCTGCCCGGAACTATTCTCCCCCCTGCATGGAGGTATAGCATGCATTTCACTATATGCGGTTCACAAGTGAAAGTGACCATCTTTGAAAACATTCTGCCTAGAATAATAATAAAAAAAATAATTTTGTCCTTACACGTTGATATTTCAGTACGGTATAGTCACGCCTTCATTCTTACTTAGGTTGTATTGTTGATATTAAAAAGGGACAGGAAAGTATACATTATCTTGAAAGAAAAAGGTAACTATGTTTTCAGAAGATCTCAACTTATCTCGAACCACCTATATGTACCCACCGTAAGGTAAGTTGATTCTTTTAGTAACAAACTGTTGAAAAAAATTACTAGGACTACTTCCGTTTTTACCATACAACTATATAAGCAAATTAAATAGCAATACGGTGAAATAAATAAATATATTTTTATTGTTATGCTTTCGCGAGTATGAAAAGTGTTCGTAATAATTATTTTAAAAGTGAGTTCAACACGTCTGTTATACGATAGTTGAAGGATGGTTGGGTTGGCAGTGATGTCGTACAAATAGTTCTTCTGCATGTTAATAACAGCGGCTAAAATATTGAAAACAGTTGAGTGGAAATATGCACGTGATGTGTTCATTTTAAGGAACTGAAATAAAATGTATATTTACATTTATCATATATTACAATATTTCAGAGGTTACGTAATTATTGGCGGCGGATGAACAATGTACTTTGGCTTGCAGTGGAGTCGTCAGCCCGGCAATTGTTGACGTTTGGTGGAAGGATACATTCATAGGTGGCGTGAAAACAGATCCTAGCTAGAAGCAGGGCTTCCAGAAAGTATCAAGTTACCACACGACGGGTAAAATGTCGGCAACTCTCAAGAAAATAGCAGACATGTTCAAAACGTTAACTAAACACATATTCAGTCTATGATATTGTCACTTGTTGATAGAGTCCGACATAGATATTTCACGTTGGTTGGATTGTGATAACCATGTATCAAACAGGTCGCTTAGTTAGAGAAAGTTTTGCTCTCTGATAAGTACGAATCTTCAGTGAGCGAGCAAATGTGAGTGTAGGCCTACTCCGTTTTATGAAACTTCTGTTAATTTTGACAGCCGTGAGTGTAATTTTTATATGTATTTTTTTGTGTTTGACATACCGGTAGTTAAATTCGAATTGATTTTTAATTAAATCTACTGTGTTAGTTCTGCTACATTAAACTGCGCGTTGCATTGCATTATATAACTTTAACAGTTATTGCCCTCAGAACTGTGAAAATTTACGGATGTTATGTTACTTCATGGCGGTCAAACTATATTTAAAATAAATGTTTTGAATTTCAAAATTTCGAAAAACTGTAAGTACTTTTACCTATCTCAGTCGTAGATTGAACTGGTAAGCCAACCAATGAATCTCACAATCTTACATAGGCGGAAGTACGTTTCGGGGAGGGGGGAGATTACGTGTCTCTTCGTCTCCTCTCATAGCCAACTTTCGCCTTTGGTCCACCGACTCTTTGTGACATATAGTGAAGTATAAACACAAATATATTTTTCCGCAAGTACTGTAGTTTTCGTTATTATTTCACACGCGAGACTTAGTGTACAAAGTATATAATGTGAATATAATTTACATAGTTAGAAATTTCAAACGTTGAAATTTTGCCTTTCGTGCAATAAATTTTCTATGAAAATTAATATTTTTTTGTTAGTACAATTTCAAACGATTACTTTTGTTACAAACACTCATAAGTAGAGAGCAAAGTTACGTTCTTCAAGCATGTCTCCTCCCAACATGAAATTCTAGCTACGCCACTGAGTGGCTTAATGTACACAAATTGACTAGAAAAGAAATTACAGATAACAATATATTAAAATGTGCTTACTTTACCGAGAATAGCCTATAAATAGAGCCATTGAATTCTGGCGAAAATATTTTGTGCCGGTGTGTTTCAGTGCCTTATGAACACATCTGTAGCTCTGCTTCGTGGTTATTGGCAGACTGTATTATTGCACAGTGATATGATGATGGCTTGACTGCAAGAGGCGAGGAGCTTAAGGCGCCTTCGCCAGTGTTATAAATCGGTCCTTTAACTAAACTGTTTTACATATGATTTAACGTGGTTGGGTGGCTGTAGTCAGAGGTAGGCAATTTATACTGAAATTAGTTAAGTGGTTAAGTTAAGGGTGAGTGTTACGTTTAAATGAAATATAGTAACCTAATTACGGTGACTTTACCCTACATAGTTTAGTTACAGAATACTACAAGGTTATATTACATAATATAGATAGGAGGGCAGTAGCTGTTTGGTTAGTTATGTTTATACTCTACTGTACGATGGGTGACCCTTCGGACACCATAGACCTTACCGTAACATGATGTGCTGGAGGCTGACGATGAATGTGCTCGGCTATGGACGGACGGCGGCACGTCGTGGGTCTCGACCCAGGACCATCCTGGCGAGGTGGTGACGGCTGGAAGGCTTGAAGGAGACAGACCTCGATTCCCCCAATAGATTGCGTTATATTACCACACTTCAGTGCAGGTGGGGAGAATCGCTGAGGTCCTTGTCTTGTGCAACTACCGACGTAATTGCACTGCCGTCGTCGCTAGCCCGTCCTCCAGGAAAGGCTCTTGGTAATCATAACAACAGCCGTGGCTCATTTGACTGTGCCATTTAGAACAAAATTATTGCGATATCACACGTATGCGAGTTGTTAGTAGAAGCCTAAGACGCAGAAAGAGAACAACACTCATTGGCCATGAAAGAAAGCTGCATATTTGAACACATGTCATTGAAATAAGGTGGTACAAGTGCTTCGTATCGCTGCAGATGTAAATTTGTTTCCTCTGGCGCGAGGGCGTGAAACCACCAGGATTGTACCCGCTCCTCAAGGTCATCCAGATAACTGGAACTCTGTTCCTCTCGGTGATAAGGGCGGGAAGAAAGTCACGTGGGCGGAGTGGGTGCGAGGGTCTGAAGTGTGTCTTATCGAGGTTGGAGTCTTATTGCCTTCATTGTCTTGCAAGTTGCCCCTTCTGCTCAACAGACCTAACTCATGATGATTGGATAACACGTGAAAGACCAAGGCGCATTTGAACTCGATGCAAGCACGCGGCTTTGATTACAATCATTTCCTTCTGTTTGCACCGATGCAACGCAGCGTGTGTGAGCGTATTTTGTTCTACTACAACACAAAGACCTTACGCAGGTGCAAATTTTGCGTTGCACAAATAAAAAACTATATTTAATCAGATTGGACGACAAAGTTTATTTCCTTCCTTTAAAATAATTTTTTTAGATTTATAGATTTTTAATGCTTGATTAGACTCTACTTGTAACTGGGTTTTACGACTTAATATTGAAACTCAGAGCCAGTAGTGACATAAAGTATTACCTAACGTAAGTTTTTAAACTTAAGTGAACAGTCTTCTATAATTACTAATTTGAGACTGACATTTGTAAATAATTACTTTATCTTAAATTACGACCACACATATCAAAACAGCAAACATATATGTATTTAAATATGGTCTTGAAATGACTGTTAACACATATATTTCCTACTTCTTTTTAAATAATGAACATTTAATTTATGTTATGTGGATATTAAATCAAAACATGATTTTAAGGAATCTTCCCGTAATAATTACTAATTTTGGAGCCGTCTATCTTTCCACCCTGAAGAAAACATGATGAGAAACGATATGGGAATGTAGGCGATTGATCAATAAGGGTGTGTTGGAAACGAGAATGCATGGAATACACACAACATTGTTTTCCGCCATACTTCTCAAATAACGAATTCAGTAAGAATAATTTCCGTCCGACGGTGTCGGGGATCGAACCACCGCGAAACAGAAGTCAAATGCCGGAGAACTAATCATTTAGCTAACCGCGGACCACTAACTAATGTATTCGTTACGGAAGAAGTAGTGTCTCCATTTTGGACTTATGAAATTCGTGTTTCAGCTTTGTTTCTGAAAATTTAACTGCGTAAGAGCACAAAATATGTACCGACAGAATTTCTGACGTCACAAGTAAGTGTGTGTTATTTGTGTTACGTCATCTGAAACCATCGAAAGTCGTTAAGCCCTACATAGCAGAGACCTGAGCAAGTGGCCAACGTTCTATTCTGAGAAGACACATTGAGGGTGGAAACCAAGGTAGACATTGGCAGGAGGGGAATATATGTGAGTTTATAAGAGAAAAAGAGACAGAAAATATGATAACACGCTTCGCTTTTAATCGGTTTTCTTGAAAAACATTTGTTAAACGGTTTTAATGCGGAAATGTATTCACAAATGATGCATCTATGTCAAAAGAAGTGTAGGCTATTATTTATTTAGTAGAAGAACATGGATTTTAAACAAATGGAGCTATGTTACAATATTTCGATATTTTTATAGTCGCACTGATATTCCAGATGGCACATGATGGAACACATTTTTTTATTCCATGTAAATATGGTGGCTTCAGTGTTTACAAAAATTTTCTTCTTCTTCTTCTTCTTTTTCTTCTTCTTCTTCTTCTTCTTCACCCGGTTGGGTCGGTCCACGGATTTTCGTGTGTGGGACTCGTGCCGGACGGTGCCACTAGTAGGCGGGTTTTCTCTGGGATCTCCCGTTTTTTCCCGCCCATTCATTCCGGCGCAGCTCCGTCATCATGCCACACCTCGCCAGCGGTAAATACTTGGATGCAAAGCGCCGACGAAAATCTCTTCTTTTTCTTCTTCTTCACCCCGCGGTGTCCGACGCCTTGAAATCCAACTTCTGCAATGGTTTCAGTTATCCCGATGCTCGCCGCTAGGGTCAGAGCTGTGATTGGCTAATGCTTATCGCGCCGCACCGCTCTGCTGAGAACACCCGCTTCTGGGTTGCAAGTTTCCCGCCTCGTTCTCGCTAATGAGCTGCATCGTGTAAGAGGAAAACTTCGTTTAAGGAGCGTGTAGTTGTGAATACACGCTTCAAGAAGCTGGTATAATATTTTTACGGAATGCGCACAACCATGCCTAAAACACTAGGAAGGTATCTTTACCCAAGACCTATCGGTTAACACGCGAACAATTTCCGTGTGTTATAGAAGTAATGGGAGTGTTGCTTGGTCCCAGACTAGAAATTAACTACTAAAATGTACCACTATAAAGTTTGTTAAGTTTTAAGTTTTCACAGTGAGTTCAGTACTGATATACGTTCTATAAATAAGTAGTATATTATTGCTAAGATAAATATGCACTTGGTCAATAAATAAGGTTTATGTTTTGTTAATAACGCATACACCTAAACAGCCACCACATATTCCTACCAAGTAACTATTGATTAACTGTTTGGAAAAACACTATTTTAAGTGTTTAGTTTAAGAAAGTCAATCACAATAAACTACAGTTTAGTTCTTCTTTGTTTGAGGGGGAATAAACGCATCATGATACAAGACGTTACCAGCATAACTGATAAGACTACTTTCCTTAAAGAGGATGAAAATTAACCCTGAAAGTCAACATCGCTTATGTAATCTAGGAATATAAAATGATAGAATTGATTTACTTGTATGATAAACGAAATATGCTATACGTAAGTCAGCTTGCTAAGTAATATGCGAGTAACCAGTTTAATGAATTTCGGAACAATATTTTTGTTAGATATCTTTCTATCATGAAGATAAAAAATTAGCTGCAATTTTCAAAATATTACAGAATGATGAACGAAACATACAAAATTTAAGTCCGGTTTGTATTCAGTATACGTGTACCAAGATTGATTAAAGAATAATAACAATCCTAATATATGTATTACTATACTAAAAATATGAAGATTGCCTTCATTTTGAAAATATGCTCACAGGATAAACGAAACACAGAAAGGTCAAATAAGCTTTTTATGTAGCATTCCGAAATATGTAATACTGTGCATAAAAATAAAAATGGCCACCAACATCAAAATATGAACACAGGATGAACGAAAGAAAAACATACAAAAGTTGTGTCAGATTTTTAAGTAGTACATGTGTACCAATTTTGGTGAATTTTTTAAACATTTATCCAAAGATATGAAATACAGTGCTAAAAATATAAGAATGTCCGCCATTTTGAAAATATACACATTGGATCAACGAAATACACTATATTAAACTCAGCTTTGTATGTAGTATATGTGTACTAAGTTTGGTGAGGTTCTGAAAAATGTTTCCTAAGATATGTGATACTATGCTAAAATATAAAAATCACCACCATTTTGAAAATATGAACACAGGATAAACGAAATACACAATATTCAAGTCAGATTTGTAGCCTATGTAGTAGATGCATACCAAGTTTGGTGACTTTCTGATAAATATATCCTAAGATATGTGAAACTATGCTAAAAATATTAAAATGGCTGCCATTTTGAAAATATGAACACAGGATGAAGGAAATACACAATATCCAATTCAGTTTTGTATATTGCATATGTGTACCAAGTTTGGTGACGTTTTGATAAATATATCCTAAAAATATGTGATACTATGCTAAAATTATAAAAAATGGCCGCCATTTTTAAAATGTGTACACATCATGAATTAATAGACAATCTTCAAGTCAGCTTTGTATGTAGTATGAGTGTACCAAGTTTGGTGACGTTCTGATAAATATATCCTAAGATATGTGATACTATACTAAAAAAATATAAGAATGTCCGCCATTTTGAAAATATACACATTGGATCAACGAAATACACTATATTAAACTCAGCTTTGTATGTAGTATATGTGTAACAAGTTTTGTGATGTCCTGGTTAATATATCCTAAGGTATGTGATACTATGCTAGAATTGTAAAAATTACCGTCATTTTAAAAATATGAACACAGCATGAACTAAATAGACAATATTGAAGTCAGCTTTGTATGTAGTATATGCGTACCAAGTTTGATGAAATTCTAAACTACGGTTCCTTACATATCTGGTTTGAACAAAAATTTTTAAATAGCTGCTATTTAACTACAGCTGCCGCTAAAAAAAAAAAAAAAAAAAAAGTAGAATCTATGAACACTTTCCATGTTGCATTATATAATTTCAAGGTTTTAAACGAGCTTACAACCTGTGTTCTTACACAGCGCATGATGTATGCTTTTTTATGCCTAAATAATGACAGCAAGAGATTATAGCAACAAGGTAAAGCATTACTAAAGAAAAAGTAGTAGAAGTCCTAACTATAGCAAACAGCTTAAGATGTCAAATTTTATTTCCAGACGAGATATTATTGTGAAAACAATTAAATGTAGATGTTGTGGTAGTAAGTGATCCTCTTTTCTCAGGTAAGGTGTGTGTATTTTTTCGACGAAAATAGTAGGTCACCTTATAATTTGTTTTTTGTTTTGTTTCAGGTGAGTTCTCTTATTTGCTGGATCGCCGCTACTTTTTGGCAGTGAATTTTAAAGGTAAACAAGTTATTTTATTCCTTTTTTTTTTTTTTTAATGAATGATCTTTTGGAAACAGTGTTCACAGTTAAATTTGTACACTTGTAAATCCCGCGTGTTTAACAAATGTCAAAATGAAGCAACCCGCGCGTTCTTCATATTTAATAACTATACACATTGGCGTTATTTTTTTATACACCGAAATGCCTTAGCACTCTTGACGATTAAAATATTACTAAGGAAGTTGAATGAAGGAACTCTTAAATCAGTAACATATTTGCCACGTTGTGCCAACTGTATTCTAGTTTGAAATAAGTTTGAATATGTACGTTGCAACAGGGGACAGAAACTTTATTTGTACGCTGTGTGGTACCCAACTCAGCGCTATTAGCGTCAATTTGAAATTGTGGGTCCGTCAAGCTAATTCACAAAAATTAGAACAAGCAGCACTCTTACACAATAGTTTTTCGGCAACATTCTGAGCAAAACGTTTTGTCGAATGACGTATTTCTAGACTCCGAAAAATTTGACTGTAGTTAATAAAATATTAGCCTTTGCAAGCTGATAGATTTGTTGTGAAGTAATCGCCGTGTATTGCGATTGCACTTAATACATCAACCACTTCAGTTTAGTTGCGCCTTTCGTATGTCGCGTATGCAACCTTGCACATAGTTCTGTGTGTCGTGTAGCTAACATTGAAATTTCCCGGCGCGTATAGTATTTTCCGATTAACATTTAAGAGGCCTGACTGCCTGCCAAGCTACACAAACCCAGGGATCGCAGTGAGATGATACTATATAAACGCACTGAAGTACGACAAGTTGCATACTTAAAAGTTTGTAGGCAAAAGCAGAGTCAAGCCATTTCCCCCTCCACTCCCCATCCCATCAACCCACCGTGAGTGACATTCGCTAATGTGCTGTACCGGTAATCCCCAGCCAATACCTGCAGAGTCCGCGGAAGAAGCGCCTCTTCAATCGGGTCGGTTTACCTGCCAAGTGGTTGCTGTATTGCTGCGTGGCTAGCGAAAAATACAACTATATTCGGTGTCAGAAGAAAGGCAAAGGGATATTTTCGGCACTGAGACACATCTCGCTTAAAAATTAATTTTACTTAT
>PNEQ01050877.1:0-40061 GCA_003012365.1 Medauroidea extradentata
ACCAGGTACCAGCCCAGCGCCAGGTACCAGCCTAGCAACAGGTACCAGCCCAGCACCAGCTACCAGCCCAGCACCAGGTACCAGCCCAGCGCCAGGTACCAGCCTAGCAACAGGTACCAGCCCAGCACCAGGTACCAGCCCAGCACCAGGTACCTGCCTAGCAACATGTACTAGCCCAGCACCAGGCACCCGCCCAGCATCATGTACCAGCCAGGAATATGTACCACCCCAGCAGCAGGGTCGGGATTATTCATTACAACTTTTACACGGACATAGTGTGATGTCGAATACTTTACATAAACTATTACAATCAAAATAAAGTTTTAATTTATAAGATATTTGATTTTTTATGTTTCCTTCTTCGTGATAAAATAATAATCAATTTGTTTTTTCTAATGATGTATATAAGAAGAGAAAATAAAACATGAAAACATTAGAAATTTACTACGAGTGTTTAATTGCGTGGCGTCTTATGGTTACAAAATTTATTTTGTAGCTTGCAACTCTGAGAAAAGTGAGGTGTTGGAAAAATTGACAGATTCTGGTACTTTAAAAAAAATGAAAGAAATACTTTCAGAAAACAAACACAACAGTTTTCAAACTCTGGTAAATGATCCAGAACTTGTTCCTCTTTTCGAAACATGTGATGCATTCAATTCGAAAATTGTTATTTCTCTGCAACATGCAATCACGAAACTCAATGATATATTTACGGATGACGAAGTTAAAACTGATTTGGAAAATGTTTTGGTAAAAATACTCGAAAAATGTACAGAGTGCCCAACACAATATCAGTCCTCGCTCCAATCTAATTTAAATGTATTGTGGGCATTTTCATGGTCACGTATATGTAAATTAAAAACTACTGTAGTTGCACTGAAAAAATGTATACTCTGGTCACACATCAAAATTTCAATCGCACTGAAAAAATAACTCTGGTCACACACCAAAATTTGAATCGCAATGAAAAAAATATAGACTCCTACTTCAATACGTTGTGTAATTTGACTGTTGAAAAATATATATACCATGATACATTGTGTAATTTGTTTGTTGAAAAAATATATACTCTGATACATTGTGTAATTTGACTGTAGAGGAAAAAATTTTTTCGGCACACATTAAACTGCACAATGTTTGATTATTTGTTTTGGCAGTAGCACAGTTGAAAAATAATTTACGATAGAATTAACATTTGTACCTGGAGGCAGCAGCAGCATCACAGTCTCGGGCGGTGGGTACAGCGTAGAGGCGTACTTCAAAAACCAGTGCAGTCGACTTGAGTAGGGATGGTTCCTTTTCCACACGTATTCTGCTAGGTAGCTCCCCCCCCCCAGTACTTTTTTCGTCGGCCAAAGGGGGCCGCGGTGGCCGAATGGTCAGACCGTTCGCCTCCCACCAAGGCGATCCGGGTTCGATTCCCGGTGAGGTCGGTCCCCGGATTTCCGCATGTGGGAATCGTTCCGAACGATGCCGTTGGTCGGTGTGCTTTCTCGGAGATCTCCCGTTTCCCCCACCCTTTCATTCCGGTGCTGCTCCATACTCTCCTCATGTCGTCCCTCACCAGCGTGTACGACCCCGATGTTAAGGCCGCGGTCTACAGCAATTTTCATCTCCATTTTAAAGTTTTTATTTGTACCATATATTTTTTTTCTTATTTTAGACACAAAGTGTGACTCAATTTGGCTCTTATGAAATTTTTTTATCTCTCATATTTTTCGCGTAATGACTTGTTAAAGTCATATTTTGCATGTTTCCGTTTTAAGGACTACACTAAAACTAACTGATATACCAAACTTAAGAAAATCACAGTGGATAAAGACATTGCAGGCTACAATGTCATGCTCATAAGAATTATTTGTATAAAAAAAGTGCTGAAACTGAAAATAAAAATTTTAAATTTCAATATTTTTTTAATGCAAATAATTTTTATTCTTTATTTTTATTAGTGCGACATTGTAGCATACAATATCTTTATCCATTGTGATTTTTTTGAGTTTGGTATATCAGTTGGATTTAGTGTAGTCCTTAAAGCGGAAACATGCAAAATATGACTTTAACAAGTCATTACGCGAAAAATATGGGAGATAAAAAAATTTCATAAGAGCCAAATTGAGTCACACTTTGTGTCTAAAATAAGAAAAAAAATGGTATAAATAAAAAAAATGGTGATGAAAATTGCGGTAGCCGCGCCCTTAGGCGCTGACCATACTAACATTCGTTGGACTTTCATTTGGAAGGATTTGGGCTTTATCCCGAGCTGCAGCATTGCTGATTTCAGTTTTCCATGGTTTCCCGAAATCAGTCCAGACGAATGCTGGAATAGAAGCCTTAAAAAAGACCATGGCCGATTACTTTCTAGATTCCTTGTATCTGCTAAGAACGTGCTTGTCAACGAGACGTAAAAGCTTCTCTATAGCAAGCATGTCACCATTTACAATACATTGAACTATGCCAAAAATACAATACCAGGAATGCAGTGTATTGCAGCCACTTACTATGTGTAGGAATTATTTTATCGTAAACGGTGCATTCTAGTGTCTTGTGACAAGAGGACCTTTCTTTGTTACTTAGAAGTACTGTTCAGAAAGACAACATAAAATGTTCACAAAACCAAACGACAAAAAATTTCTGGTCAAAGTTAGGGTGGCCACCCCTGTTATTTACACAAAGGGGTGTGTTTTAAGGAGCTGTTTTGTCACAACTTGAGGATCTCCTCGATAACACGAATCATTGTGCAGAGAATTGTGATTTAACTAAACGTTGTTTCCTATATTTGCTTAACAAACCATTTTAAAAATTAATTTTCTAGGGCTCATATCTCCCTTAAAAATGACACTTCACGAAAATGGCTTTGGGTGACTATATCTAATTTTTTTATGAAAAATCATCTCCCAGAGTTTGTAACATTATATATATATATATATATATATATATATATATATATATATATATATATACACACACTTAAGGTCAAAACCTCATTTGTCCTAACTCTTTTAATATTTATCATTTTTATTGTTTACTCATTTCATCCTGAAACTAACGCTATAATATGTACTCACGCACACCCAAATACTCTTGCCTACTCACACAGGTGACGTCAGAGAATTGGCACGAGGAAGACTGGCCAAATAAGAAGACTGGGTCGATTTGAAAATTACCTGAAAATATTACAAAATATTTCTCACTTAGTGATATGAATAAGTATGACTGAGCGATAGGGTGGTTATTGGCTGACAGTGGCGTACACACTTGTCATGGGTAGACATATGAGCAGAATACCTAATAGAATTGGATCGGTTAGTGAGCTACCTTAGACAAACAAATGTGCATAGCAGCATACTAAACGTATATTTATAAAACCACTATATTAAAGAAACGACGGCAAATCTATGTTTTGTCTGCACTTTTAACCTAAAGAGTAACTACTGTAGTACAGATATAAAAAAAATTGAAATATAATAATACCGAAGTTTTCATTTGTAAACATGTTCAGAGCCAATTTCTAGAACGTAGTATTTATGTGCAAGTATGTAAGTAACAGACTATATCTTAAAATACGCATAAATTATGTTTATCACTTATCATTTTAGTTATTGAAAATCCTTGTTGATTTTTTCAGCTTGATAACTGAAACGTTGATATATTATTATAATATAAGGCGCACTATGCTACTGACGGAACGTTTTTTTAATTCTTTTTTTTTTTTAAACATTATAAGTAAAGAACTTCTTCAACGGAATTTCTTAGTTTTACAACAGCTGGTTAGAACGCATGCATCTAGTATGTGCAGTAATTAAACACCAGTGATAGCATTTGTAGGTTTAAAGACTGCAGAGTTCAGTTACTTGTTTTGACGTTGCGATATCTGTTGTAAAATGAATAAACAATCGCAATATCAAGGTCAAGTCAGTCAGTTCTTATTTCTCGCTGACTTCGCTAACAAACATGTGACTGCAACCTAGAACTCTAACCCTCAAGTGTTAAAAGTCGCTACCCTTTATCACCGAATACTATATCTACACAATAACAAGGGCCCTCGTTAAAACATTACACGTCTTCGGCGAAATGAATTTGCTTTCTTTTTTTTTTGGTTGCTTGCGATAAAAATGTTATAAGTACCGAGCATTCGATAAAAATGACTAATTTATTTTACTGGCGTATTATGCAACTGTTTTCAAGCTTCGAATGTTACTCAAGCGTTTTATTTTAATTTACGCAAGTGAAATAATTTCTGGTATTTCGGACATTCGTATTTTAATAGCATTTTTCCTCAAAAATAATGGCTGTGAGCAGATTTTCTATAAGTCCATTAAGATCAGCAAACAAATGACTGAATATTATCAGCAGTTTTCTATAGTTTCTAACGGTTTAGAGGATGGCCATATTCTTTCTTATCACGGAACGCTCTGATCTTAACTGGATTTTACTTGGGATAACCGGTCAACGGGTTAAATCAGGACCAAATAAAAGTCTGTAATAAACAAAATGGGATGGACTCGTCACTGGAAGTTCTTCAGGACTTGTCTCGTAAACTGTCATTCAGTTGTAATCAGTTAATCGTAGATGCGTTTGGATTCAAGCTGGTTCTAAAATTAATTCACGACTTTTCCGGTTGTAAGCGATAAAACACTTTGCACACATGCTCAAGTGACACCTTATCTGTTATCTGGAAGGTTATGAGTGAAAAATACGAAAAACAAGCTAAATTACACAACATTAATGATTTATAAAACAGACAGCAAAAATATTTCAGCATCTAGGATTGTAATTATCGAAGAGGAAGTGTGAAATTAAAATTGCACATCTGTAAGGAAAAAAAAACGAATGGTATGTCGAATAATAAAAACCACTAGTATAGCAAATGTAACATTTTTTTTTAATTTCGTAGCTTTTTTTTAAGTAGAGGATGAAGCCTTGCAATAAAAAAAAGAGTAGTTGTGATGAAGTAACAAATATTAACTACAGGCCGAAAAGTTTCGCTAATTCAAAGACTTACAGGCTAAGCTGCACTTGAGTATATACTCTCTAGTATCAGCTGTCGTACATTGGCTTCTTTCCAAGTGGGCATAGACAGTTACACTTTAGATCAGGTAGGACGAGGATCAGGTCGGTTCTACAGTGAAACGGAAACGTAAGAAAGCGGATGTGTAACACGCAAACTAAACGAGTACACCACGGAATGAAACAATTGTTCTATTCTACAATACATGAAAATGCATACGTAAACGTACGAACTTACAACCTTCGAAACTAAAAGGTATTTATCATTTAAATTTCCGACATTAGTGAAAAATTAATTTTACCCTTATATGTACTTTAGTGTATTATAAGCAATATAGCAAGGCCTGTACGTGTTTTTTTTTATAGAAATTGAAATGTTAACAGCCACATAATTTAAGCTTAATAAAAAACAGTAAATATTTTACAATCAAGTTTTTTTTTCGTACGTTTAATTTTTCAAACGGTACTTCATATGAAAAATGTTCCGTAGTATTTTAGTCACAAATTATAATTGTAAACACAGTGCACGAATGTGAATTTAGTTATTAACAATGAGAACTCAGTGTGTAAAAGTGTTGTAAACACAAATGACGACGAAAGACGAAATGCTCGATTGCTATTGGCTACACGCAAACATGGATACGCAAGAGTTCGGAGTTGATCAACTGTCTTTTGTTTCCGCATGCGAATCCGAGTCCGCTTGCGTTACGTTGTAGAACACACTCGGAGTGTCTTGCGTATGCGCTTGCGTGTCATTGTAGAACAGGCCTTAGTGCTCGTTTACTTGCACGTTCGTTATTGGCCCTACGCTGTAAAAAATCTTCCTAAAATGTATAGGAAGTAATTAACCCAAACGCAGTATGGGACAGTTATCATACTTACGCCTTGTAAATTTGCAAACTTTTACTGTTATTACAATACAAGTCTGGTAACTTAAGTATACATTTGGCAGTTTTATTAAAAGTTCAGTATTGCTACCAGGGATATCTGGGAAACAATTCTGCTATACCTACTTTCTTAGCTCTCCCATACGCACCTGTGGAAAACTAACAAGCTATTTTTTAGAGCGCAAATTCTCTAATGAACTGTGCTCCAATTGCAATCGCTGAGGAAATTTGTGCAAGTCTGGCTATTCACTCGTTCTAAAGATGGTTCGTGAATTTTCCCTTCTCTTATATACGTCTACATTACTCTTTCTAGCAATCAGTGTTGCTGTTGACGAGACGCAAAATCCACTTATCTTACATTACCTTTGCTGACATCGGCTAATTATGATGATGGAAGTAATAATAATAATTACAATAATAAAACATGTTCGAAATTTTTCGGACATATTCTCAGGATCGACAATCAGAGATTGACCAAAATAATTCTTAACCTTGTCCTCTCAATGAAAGCTGAAAGCAACTGGCTGCTTGCAATTCCAAAATATCTTCAGGGAGTAGGCATCACAGATGACACTATACTAGAGAGATCAAAGTTCAGGAAACTAGTTGACAATCACCCCTTTGCAGACCACACAAATACTAACGTCAACAAAAGCTAGTCAGAAAATTGCAAGAAAAGCCACAGTGAGAAGATGAAGACATTTTGGGAGAAGAAGAAAAAGGCAATGACATCAGCTAAATAAGTTCAATCGCGCTCCTTAGTCGGGCATGACGAAGAACGAATAAGAATAAGAATAATGACAACAATAATGTTGATAATAATAAATCGTCTTTATTATGGGGCCGCGGTGGCCGAGGGGTCAGACCTCTCGCCTCCCACCGAGGCGATCCGGGTTCGGTTTCCGGCGGGGTCGGCCCCCGGATTTTCGCATGTGGGAATCGTGCCGGACGATGCCGCTGGTCGGCGGTTTTTCTCGGGGATCTCCCGGAGCTGTTCCATACTCGCCTCATGTCACCCCTCACCAGAGCTAAAGACCCCGCTGTTAAGCGCTGACCTACACACACACACACACACACACACACACACATATATATAGTCTTTATTTTCACTGTGAAGAAGTTAAGGCATTGTCGCATTCTCTTACATTTAACCAGAAACCGACGGAACAGTGATTACTTTTATAATTGTATACATAAAACATTATTAGGACATTTGTTACGATAATGCACACAGATGCCTATAGTAAGTTACTTCTACCATGATAACAAAGAGAAAAAAAGGAATGACAAATAACATAACGCATCTAAGAAAAAAATTAAACCAATAATATTAAGTCGCTATGATCAAGTAAACTACACATATCATAAACTATTATTGATATATATATATATATATATATATATATATATATATATATATATATATACATATAGGACTAAGCTATCTTTTCTTGCTTTTTGTTTTACTATACATTTTTCTGCAACTCTGAAATACTTGCTTGTAATGAATGGCATACGCTCACGTCACAGAACGGTTCAGTTTACAAAATTGCAATACGTTGGTAGATCTGCACGGAGTTGATTCTGTGCTCGCTGCATGCTAACAATCCGTCCACAATGAAGGCGAGACGATATGGAACACTTATCAGTGAGGAAGGTAGAGTGGAGATGGTAGCTAGCAAGATTGTTTCAGGAATGTAATTAGATGCAGTAAACGAGCAGAAAGTGCCGGTAATTTATTATTCAGCTGTATGAAGAGGGTGCTTGTAATTTAGTTTGTGTGTTAATAAATATACAGGACAAGACAAACTGACTTCGTGACTCAGCAGGTAAAAGGAGGCAAAGAAAGTAGAATTGGCTTTTAATGTCAAGTGCATTGAAAGTGAACACATTTATTTTAATGTATGATTTAAACTACTTAGTACAGGAGAAATGAAACTTTTTAACTCGGATAGTTCTTTGGTGTTTAGTTGTCGGGTGAAGTCACCCTACTTAAAGCATTTCAGCTGATAACTCTGTTACACCAATGGCGTTAGGAAAACAACGTTTCCACTCAAATACAGAATGAGTCACATGCGTAGTTCGTTATGTTTACAAAATTATGACTTTTGATAAAAACCAGTCAAAAATGTGTTTTTTATTTGTACATGAAGTGAATATAATAGTATTACTACTATCATGATAATCGACTTTAAATAGCATACATCTTGCCGCAAAAAAGTACTTCTTGTCATAATAAAATACAACACTAGCATGATTGTATTTCTTCCACTTGTTCGGAACACACAAAAATTTTGTAAAATTGTATCAGATATGAAAACCCACAGGGCAAATAGAATAAATTGGATTATCCAGGATCTGACTTTAGGTTATATAGGCTCGATTAACTTGCATGTCTATGGATTTTCCAGCCAAAAATAATTTATCGTGATTTTGTTTGTTTTCTGCTTTAACGTCATAAATATTCGATTTTTCTAACTATCTAACAGATGTCTACAAAACCTGACAACGAATCCAATTTGAAATGTGATAAAACCTTCCTTAAGTAAATATTAGATGTTTGACAGCCACTTAAACAAGCTTTCTTATAGTTACACATTGCTGACATTGTTTCAGATATCTAGGCAACATTAGTGAAATGTTTCATGTTCATTTACAAAGAATTGTTGGCTTCACGCAGGGTTATAATGCAACTGATTACTGGGCTCGATTACAAATACCTTTCACCGCACTTTTCAGATCGAAAAGTTACGACGAAATGCGATATTGGTCGTATGTAATCGAGCATCAAAAACGAATGCTTGTATTTAAGACTCTACACATCGTTCCTTTTGTTGTTTACGTGGCTTATTGTTTCCTCTGTTATGCATTTCAGTTTCGGTTATTCCAGAATGAGGAATATGCTCACCAAGAAACAATCATAATTGATGGCTGTATCGCTGTATTGAAATTTAGTACATTAGATCTATTATGCATAGCACACTTAATTTGTTAATTTTCAGGTCTTTTCTGCCACCCAACAGCCAAACGGCAATAACATAGCTGAATATATGCTCATAAATACAAACGCTAGTAGTTAAATACATTAACAAAATATTGCATCTGTATATGTACACAGTTTGTTAAGACATCGTGTGTATTGGGAAACCCGTTTCATAATGTGTGTTTTAGTAATACACGTGTACTAAGAAACAAACCACCATACACACATATATAGTTTGGAATGGATTTTGTTAGTTCTGCATGGTACAGCTAATTAAAAATAAGTCGAAAATGTGTCTTCAAATTGACTGTGTACTAAAAATGGGGGAAGTATGCTACACAGTAAGGACAATTAAGTGTCTTTCATAAAAGTGAACCAATTCCTACTTTGTCTTGTGATAATGTTTCTTAATTTAATTATTTTTCCACAAGCCCGCTCATATTTACGTAGGGCAATATAAACGTGTGCATACCTCACAGAAGTACAAAAATGTATATGCCCAGACTGAAAATTAGTACTGTGAATTAGATTCGGAATATTTAATTAACAGTATTATATAAATTATGGTATTCAACTTGCTAAACAAAAAATTTAAATGTTATGGTGAAGTGAACGAGTTATAAATATTGGTTAATTAAAATGGATATTACTGAATGTAATACCCATGTGCAGCGGGAAACACATGCAGCTTCTAAGAACACCAGCATAGAGCTTATATGTGACGTTATATCCGGAGCATTTATCTGGAATGACATTTGAATGAAGCTAGTGTTTGTGAGTTCAATAAATCAAATGTACACAGGCTATTTGGTCATTTATAACATTCCCCAAAGGAAAATTTTGTAAGATATCTCTTGGAAAATAAATTGATGATGTGTAGATTAATCGAAATAATCTACAACGGTCATCTTAGGTTAATTAGTTGAAAAGTCTTTAACAAGCTTATGCGCTGATAAACATATGCGCTCTCCACTGCAACTGCGCAACTGAATATCTTGTGCGTTACCACTACGCTTCAGACTGCAGATGTATTCAGCAAACTATTCAGGACTCGCGTAGCTGCTACAAGGACATCCTTCCTTCGGCGCTAGTTGAAGCAAACATTGAGTATTTGTTCGTCCAGTCGTTTCTAACGAAAGCTCAATTATCCACGTCTTCACATTCAGCTACCATAGAGTATTATTTTTCTATAAAATTTCACTTATTCGTCCCTAAAAAACTTCGTATCCAAGGCTCACAAAAAATTTACACTTTTCTAAGTACATACGTAAACTAAACACTAAGTTGGTCTATTATAAAAAAATATATCAATTATATTCCTTTCAATTTGTAACAGTCCCACTTGCATATTTACTTAATCTAACATTGACATTTCTGATGTGCACTAGTCGCAATATTAATTTAATTTTAAATGAACTTACAAATTAATTCAAAACTATTGCGCGAGGTCTCTAATATAAAGACTTACAATATTAATAAATACGTATTATTTACAAGGCACATACAAAATTAATGGCTGTAACATTCGTAAATGCGCAAAATATGACAGGTTAGAGAGATCCCAGCATATGATGCAGTTAAAATATTAATTGAAAATATTTCACATTTATAGGCTTTTAGAAGAATAAAAACAGAAACGCTAAATACTGTATATATATATATATATATATATTCACTCTGCAATGCAAGGCTTGTTAACAGGAAGTTTAACTGTCTCATTTATAATATTTCTTGGTGGTATGAAAACTTTACATGACGCATACAATAGTTTTTAATACATATTTGAGTGATTAAATAGTTTCAAATGCGCGGAGGGTTGTTTGTACTAGGAGTGTAGAAAGTATTCTATCACATTTCTTGGGAAGCTGAGGCTGAAGGCGTTAATTCTGATATACTGGTTGCTACACCCACGTTTCTCTAACGTTGCTACGCCTCTCAGAATCCAAGAGCAGAGATAAACCATTGTTAATTACCACACCTTTATGGGAACTCTGACAGACAAGGGAAATGTAATACCACACATTTTACTTTGGTGAAAAAATTCCAGGAGCTTACCCACCATCCTTTCTTCCTGTCAAATTTCCTGAGATTTTATTTATCGTGCAAAAAAGTTGTATGTTGGCACCAATAATGTCTCACGTAATTAAGAATGAGCAGATTTGTTTTCGCGCCCACACCACAGAAGCTTCTTTACGAGCTGGAGACAGAGTACAATTCAGCACTGAAGGTTCTGTTCACAAAACTTGTAAACACGGACTTTTAGTTGTGAATCAATTAAAAAATTAGTAAAGTCTCATTTATTTAATTTTCAAGTTAAATCTCCCAAGAAAAGCATCGAACGTAAAATTTACTGACGAATACTGCTATGAGTAACTATGACAACTTTTTATGAATTTTTTAGAATGTATTTAAATATATAAAATTTAAGTTACATTCATAAAAAATATATAAAAACGAACAGGTTGTTTGAAACACTGTTTCTAGTGGATTTATTTTTACAATTTTTACAAGAAATGCGTATTTTTTAATTACTCCATTAATATTAATTTTCAACACAAAGTAATAACGCCTTAAGGCAATGGACATCTTACGATTCTGAATTTTAAAGAAGAGGCCGACCCTCAATAGGTGAAGTATAAATGAAATATAAATTCACATCTCCTATTCCTTAGTTCCCCTGCCTCTCATACCAACCGTGTTTCATTATTTTTACCATAGGCATTTCTAGAAGAAGGTCATGGACTTGTGTCAACTCTGCAAATAAGATGACCGTTACCATAGGCACTTATGAAAATTCTCTCACTGCAGTAGGTTAGGTTACCTCAGTCACATGACCGAGTATTGTTGATTACCAGGATTTCATAACCACATGAAATGCTATTCGAGGTTTTAAAATGTGGGGAATAAAAAATAGCCTACATATTGTCTACATGATGAATATTTTGCTAAATGCTATATCAACAGTACTTTATTTACAAGTGATATACTTAATTATAACATTAGTTTAAGTATTTGACCGAGATTCTACAGTTGAGATTTTGAAAACGCGTAAACTTACTCGGGGAGAAATTTCACTCACCAAAAACTTGAAATTTTGTTTGACCTTCTCTGACCTCGTGAATTATCGTAAGCGCTTTAAGAGTGTTCACGTGACAAAAATTCGTTATTTTATATTTGCATGATAAAGTGTTCGTTTTATTGACGTTACTTATGACTACATTATTTATTTGTAAAAATATTTAGCTTTCGTATTTTTTGCATAGCGTCACGTCAAAGTTAGAATTTGCAAGTAACGGGAACATAGTAATGGCAAAAACAAAGTGACATAATCGAAAGAAATAATTTATACTAAAATTAGATATTATGGCAATATATAAAATATTTAAAAACACACAACAAAGTCCTTTTGTCTTTTTTAATAACTGCCGTAAATGGTATAAATTGTTACCATTTTCCGATGTTTTTTTAAAGTAGAAAGGATTTTCATTGTGTGTTTTCAAATCATTTAGCATACGGCCTAAAATATATAATTACAATGTAAATTATTTCATTCAAGTAAGACACGTGGTTTTTGTTATTACTATGTTCCCGTAACTTGCAAATTATTACTTTGACGTGCTGTGGTGGGAAAACTATGAGAGCTAAAAATTTTAACGATTGTAAAATGAAATCATAAGTAACATCTATAAGACAAACACTATGTGGTACAAATATAAAATTATGAACATTTACCACATGAACGCTCTTATAGCTTGGCGCCCTGACAGAGCTGTGACATTAACCGGATCAGTTTGTGTGTAGGACAGGCAGACGAGTCAGGGAAGAACTTTGCAGACGGGAAGTGTCAAATGATAGTGTTATTTTTAAACGACTTTAGTAATGAAGGCAAGTTAATATGAAATAATTTTGTCATGCGCCATTTCAGCAAATGGTGGGTCACACGAAAGTAAAGATTACGGGCAGGCGAACAGACAAGCAAACAACGTAAAGAATTTTGTTGTCAACTGGCAAACAAATGAAAACGCATGCAAATCTGCTAGGAATTCTGTCAGTGAGAAACAAACGACGAAACAAAGAAATAAATCGAGGCAAACGATCACATAGACACAGAAACACGACAAAGATTTTTGTGGCCAGTTTGGAAACAAAACCTAGGATAATTCCACAAAAGGAATAAATGGTGAATGAACTAAACAAAAGGCGGATATAACTACGACAAAAAAAAAAAAAAAAGAAACGAAAAATTTGCTGTTTGTAGACGACACAACAGACGACCGGACAAAAATAACCCAATAACTGTGGACAGTAAAACAATATAATTCAGACGAACACAGAGAACCTTCTTGACGTGCTAGTTTTGCAAAGTTGGCAGCTATTAGCAAGGGACGTCTATACTTCTACAGATGTCTGCAAGCTGCCAATCTAGACGTAATCGAATTATATAACATTTTACGAAACATGCGTAAGTTTTTAAACACGCATAGTGTGAGACTATTTTCGGACAACTATTTTATACTATGTATAGAGCTTAGACATGTAAATTTTATCGTGGATAAAATGTTACTGACTACTGTGTTCATTTATAGTGTTTTGCGATTCTACGTTCTTCCTAAGTTATTCGTGTGGTCTTGTTGCACTGGGGTAAAAATACTTCCGTTATACAACCACTAACTCTTTGTTAGTTGTTCGTATACATTTAAACTGTGACAATTATCAATGATATAAACGACTGTCAATCTACAATAATTATGGATAACATTTTGGAACAAGATATTTACGTAATGTTGCTCTCTCTCTCTCTCTCTCTCTCTCTCTCTCTCACTCTCTCTCTGGCTATGAACGATAAAATATCAGTCTATATATCACGAATAAATATAACAACTATATTTTGTAATTGTCAAGAACAAATCGGCATTCGTAAAACACTCAGAGGAAGGTCTTACAGCATGACCTCGTGCATTGGTATCACATGAAGTCAGAGGTGGGACACACAAAGTCCAGGCTGCCTCGAGCCATACATATCACACAGCACGGCATTGTCTGTTCCTATCAGTGCTGCGAGCTGCGTTGAATGCTGCTGGCGCTGTATACCCAGCCTCCAGCCTTGCTGCGTGCTTTACACCTACACCCACGCACGGCAGGTGAGTGCTAGTGACGTCACGTAGCCCCTGGAGGAACCGCAACTCACTCTTCGTTCAAAATGTATGACGTGTCTTTGTATGCGTCATCACCTTGTCAAACTCCGCGCTTGTCAGGAAGCTATAAAGAAAACCCACACAACTTAGCGAGATGAAAGCAATCAAAAAATATGGTTACGGTAAAGTGTGGGTGACTTATGACTTTTGACCACTGATTTTCGTGAAAAGATTGTTACACCACTTTGTTTCAATGCCTTTGCAGTTTCGCATCGTAATTAGTAAATATATTGTTACAAGTTTGATCACAAACTTTTCATGTGGGCAATACTCATGAATTCTTTTGGGATAGAGGTCTTATAATTATAAATAAAAGAGTTAAATTAAGTTCTGAATTTAATAGCTCACGAAGCTACGAAATACACAAAACAATAATCAACTATAACTCTCACAATACAATTAATTATGCTCACAATTACTACTGTGCCACAGAACGTTAATTAACTTTGACAATTAAAGCACAAGAATATTTACCATTAATCAATTAAAGGCTACAAATCCCAATAAAAACTCAGTTTTATATCCAATCAACAGTCTCTCAAATAGTGGCAGTATACAACCTTAACAGTCCTGAGGGAGGATGGCTCACCATGCACAGTGCAGCACCCAGAGTGCACCACTGTCTTCACTCTTGAGGTCTTCGGTTCGACTCCCGTCGCGCACCTCCTTCTTCACCTGTCGACCCGAAGCAGAAGCCCTCTTGTATCACCCAGTACTGCTCCGAAGGTATGTGCCTGTAGCCTCGCAGTAGACTCCGACGTCACCAAGACGTCTTCCTGACATCACCAAGATGTCCTCACCAGCCTCTCTGCACAAGCTTAGCACCTACTCCGAGCAGGACCAATAGCGAACTCTCGAAGCACTCCTTCTCTTGAATCACCAGGTAGACAGTCTCCTCAAGTAGCCAGTTACTGCCCTCCTAGACACAACACCGTCAGTGTTGTTCTCAACAGCTCACCACCTCTGCAGCACTTCAACACAACACCATAAGTGTTGTTCGTCCTTCCTGCAGCCCGCTGGCATCACACAGCCTCGACAACAACCATCGCCGCCGTATTGCCATTCTCGAGATGCCACACCTCGTCAGCTCCGCCGATGGTACATCAACCGTCGTGATACCGCCCCCAAGGCGCTGGGTCCTCATCTCTGCGTCGCCGTCAGTGTCTCCTCTCGGCCTGTCACTTCTCACGACGTCCATCGTCGCCCCGTGGCAACGCCGCTCCTAAGGGCGCTGCCTCACACCACTGTAGGTTTTCACTTCATACTCGTCAGACTCCAGACTGACTGCACAATACTAGACTGACTCTTCAAGACTCACTACAAGACTATCACTTCCAGACTAAGACTTCCTCACTTCCCGACTGACTCATGTTGCGCAGTTCCGTGGTTTTTAAACGGCCCCTATAGTGACGTCAATGGCTGATGAAACTTGGTGACCTGAGGTATAAAAATAGACATTACCTCGGTCGTGCCTGCTGATAGTCACGTATTCGCACTGGCGTCATCGGGGAATCACAATGACGTCTCTCGGGAGTTGCGTCACAGCTGCGAAAACCCATGACATCGCTGGTTGACTCACAGGGCTGACCACTCAGCATGATCTAATGTGCCTGCTGCCCGGCCAACATGCGACAATATCTTTCTAACTCCTAACATCTTGACGTCATACCCACTAATCACAGACGAGGGGAGTCTCAGTACCTTGTCCTGATTGTCACAGTCAAATAGGTGCGTCTTTGCACAAAACATGCTGCCAGTAACCAAAATCTGTTTTCGAAAATCATGAGTCTCTACTTTTGTTGTTAAATAAATGTGTCTTATATTTATCTAACATGAGTAGAGCCCCCTATTCTTGGTGAAAATAATTCTGCAACCGTTTGTTTCAATGCCTTATGTGCACAAACGCAGCCCTGCTTCATGGTCAGTGAGTGACTGTTTGTAACTCTCAGCGAGCAGGGTTCTAGGTGCCGCGGTGGCCGAGGGGTCAGACCTCTCGCCTCCCACCAAGGCGACCCAGGCTCGATTCCCGGCGGGGTGGGTCCCCGGGTTTTCGCATGTGGGAAGCGTGCCGGACGATGCCACTGGCCGGCGGTTTTTTTGGAGATCTCCCGTTTCCCCCGCCATTCATTCCGGCGCTGCTCCGTATTCACCCCTCACCTGCGCTTAAGACCTCGATGTGAAGCGCTGACCAAATTCTCCCACTCACTCACTCTAGGGTTCTACCCACAAATCACAGACGCATGTGTCACAGTAACCTTGTTCCTGTTTCGGAAACATGGAAGGAAATAAGTGGACGAAAGACCACCTGAACTGACTGAAAAAAAAAAAAAAAAAGGAATTTCCAGCAATAATAATTTCGGAATTCGACAAAATATACACAGACATAAGGCGTAGCCACAATTTTCCTACTCAAGTTCTTTCAAAATAACAAGGGTGCCGCGATTCCGATTCCATCGTAACAGCCATTTTATTGCCCACAAAGCTCTTTTTTTTTTTTTTTTTTTTTTTTTAATTCCTTTGTTCGTCTGAAGCAATGGGAAGTATCACTGCGGCAAGTATTCGTCGCTTGGACAAACTCATGTTGTGGAGAAAATTCTCTTTACAAAACAAGCAAGCCAGCCAGTATCGTGTGCAGCAGAAATGTGTAACGCGCCAAGTGTATTCGCTTGTAACCTAGCCAGTAAAGAAACTAGTAAAATTCTATTAAATGAACTAGTTGGAAATATTGTATCGTGTGCAGTGGGCTTTCGTATGTATCTGAATTTTTCTGTTGCAATACACCAACCGGATTATTAGATTACTGTCCCTGAAATATCGCACATTTTGTTTTCAAATTAAGTAAAAAACGAAGCAAAATAATTTTTTGCTAGCAAACGGCACGTCATTTTCAAAAACGCTCTGGCAAAACTGTGTATCGTATGACTGTACACATATTCTAATTTTTTTAAAAGCATTTGGTTAAAACACATACGAGTTATTTACAATTGTTTGAAATAATTGGAAGATCACGGCCGTAGGTAAGGCATGCGACGAGGCCCTACAGTGGATATGCGCCGGAATGAAGGGGTGGTTGAGACGGGAGATCCCCGAGTGAACCGGCCAATCAGCGACATCGTCCGGCACGATGTCTACAATCGAGCAGGGATCGCCTTGATGGGAGGCAAGTTCTCAAGCCACTGTGCTAACCGCGGCGCATTATTTAAGCGTTCTATTATCAAGGGTTTGTAGTTCCAAAATACTGACGGCAATAATGACTTACGGTGTTTTAAAGACAATTTTACTTTAACAGCATATGTCTGTTAAATTGTTACAAGTCGTATTCACAAAATAGTCATCAGAAGGTTTACCCAGAGAAAGTATTTTATTTTTTCAAGAAGTAGTATATCGGCTCGGTGTACCGCAATTTTCATTCCCATGTTTTCGTTTTTATATTTGTACCAGTTATTTATTTTTTAGACACAAAATGTGACAAAATTTTGCTATTGTAAAATATTTTTTATCTTGCGTATTTTTTGCGTAATGGCTCGTTAAATCCAAAATTTACATGTTTCCGACGACACTAATACCAACTAACGTACCAAACTGAAAAAACTTCGCAGTGACTAACAATGTTGTGGACTATAAATCCAACTATGTTAAACCACAATATGAAATATACTAGTATAAATTCGTTATTTTCAATTTAAGTTTTTTTATTAGAATTAAAAAAAAATATTTGTTTTTATGTACGTGACATTGTAGCCTGCGACGTCTTTTAACCACTGTGAATTATTTCAGTTTGGTATGTCAGTTGGTTTAAGTGTAATACTTAAAACAGAAACATACATATTTTGACTTCAACAAGCCACTACGCGAAAACTATGACAGATAAAAAAATTTCATAAGAGCAAAATTTAGCCACGTCTTGTGTCTAAAATAAGAAAAAGTATTTGGTACAAATAGTGACGAAAATTGATGTTCAATGCGCCTTAAAGTGTGCCGGCTGCTCGACTAGCTAGGCATGCTTGTCACCCTCCTGGCTGGAAGAATGGATCAAGTAAGGTGAGAGTGTGGAACAACGACGGAATGCAAGGACGGGGAAGACGGGAGTACCCCGAGGAACCCACCCGCCAACGACAAACTCCGCCACGTCTCCCGCCGGGGAACGAACCCGTCTCGCCTAGGTGGGCGGCGAGAGGTCTGACCCGTCGACCACTGCGGCCACTCGGAAAACAAAAATATCTCCTTCGTCTGTAACCAATTTGTATTGTTATTTTACACACGGACCTGTTTGGTGAACTACTGTTTTAGATTAATTTTATTCCTTTAGTCATATTACTTACCCGTAAACTACAACAAGAAGTAGACATAAACTAACTTGTATTGTAAAGAACGTAGTGTGTGTTTAAGTTGTACGAAGAATAATGACTGCTAGAATGATAACCGGGAAGAAAGGGAATAACTAGAGATGGTGTAATTTCATGAATGCAGACTCAAGTCCCGACCATTTGTCAACTAGCTGCTACTCAGTGGAACAGCAGACAATGAACGAACAGTCAGGGCTTGAGTATGTATAGAATATTTGAATCTAACATGCAGGTCACTGAATTCGCGAAATTTCACTATCTCTAGCAATAACCAATTAAATAAATAGGACTGGTTTGTAAAATAGCAACACTTCATAATTTTTAAGTAGAAATTATAAGTTATTATTATTTTTAAACTTTTTTACTGAACAGTAAGAATTTTGATCCATATTAATTAATATCGCTCCGCTGAGTTTCGGTTTTCTGTGTCAACCGTATGATACGATCAGGAAGAAAACCTATTTTCCATTAATCATTATTATGTACCGAAGAATCTATGTTCAAAGTAAATGTGACACAAACTCATTATTGTTAATGTTACAATTTCTGCATTCCAGTAAAAAAAAAAAAAAAAAGTCGAATAAACACACTATAATTTTAAAATTCATTTTAAGTAGAAATTTGTGTTTTGGTTAGTAAAATACAATTGAGATAATTTTTTTTAACAGAAAGACTACAATTTTTGACGTAATACTTTTACTGTCTAATAAAATAAACAAAACGGTTAGCTTAGAGAACTCCCGACAAGAAGTCACTTTCAATGTTCCGAATCATAAAAAGTCTTTGTTCGTGTTTATCTACCCACATACAGTTGGGTGTGATATAATGAGATATGCAGAAAGTGTTTGTTTGTTTACAGGAACTAACGTACGATGAACAACTACTTTACCGTCACCACTGCATTGATACTGCTTGCTCTCGCTGTAATACATGGATCGGTAAGTTAGTCACGTAGCATTGCAACTGAAAACTACTACAAATAATATGTACAGTACCAGTTAATTGTGGTTGGTTGTATAGCAACCTATACAGAGCTCTAAGAACATGCTAAAACGTCCGTAGTTTGAAACATAATTTAAAAACTAGTTAAACTGTTTGGATTGTAATTGTTGTACTGGGAATGCTATTGTTTCTATCTAAACTGGTTTTTATCTCCTTGCTTATTATGAGTTTATCGTGTTAAATTAACTGAAATCTGTATTTTATGATCATTATATAACATGATTTATAAACGTGGTTGGTGTAAATGAATCAGGCATACTTACAATACTTCGGTTAATATATATATATTTTCTAATGAATAATATATTAATCGTACTTGATTGGACTACAAGCAGCATATTCACAAATAATATAAGCATTCAAATAGCGTACATTTCATTTGTAACAAATATATACTAGCGTGAAAACTTATTAAAACTAAAATAACAATTTTAATTTTTATTATATACTTGAATTTCCATTACGGCTTCATTCCCTATACTTTCTGTACTGTTGAAAGTAGTTCATGATTTTTCCTGTGCATTGTTCAAATATAATAGAAGGCGGAAGTATCAAGTGCTTTTTTTTTTGTTTTCCCTGGAGTTTCTTGTGGAATTCTGGAACAACATACAGCTATATTTTTCTTAAATTCATCCTTTCATTGCTAGAGTCTTAAACAACCATTTTTGCTGTTAATGTTCGCGAGTGTTGACATAAGACCTGAGCTAAAATTTTCAACGAGGTATTTTATAACTTTTCGTCGCTTTTAAGTAGAACCGGCTATTTTGTCAGCACTTAAGCGAAATATCGGTCAGGACGACATAAACTTAGCTTCTATGCACAAGATGCTGAACTGGTTCGCAGTTTCCTTATCGTCCTACTGTAATTATAGGGTCACCACAGCACTATTATTATACTGGTGGAAAATATTCAACAAAGTTTATCATAGAACTGTGGGGTAGTGTAGTACTAATCTGGGAACTATATATTTACATACAATTGCGCAAAAGGTAATAATAACAATGTTAGATAACACGATTAGGTGTTTATAATCCAGGTAAGGTTTTCAATGTACTGACTAACACTCCATTGAAAAATTTCTCCTTTTCGTAGAGTAATGCAGTCGGAATTTGTTCGACGGTTCCATTTTGTTAGTGCACTGCAACACAGTTCAACAGTAAGGTGGGAAAACCCCTTAGTATAATAATTTTATGTAACCATTTAATGCAGTTTTTACTTTTGACCGCCTTATGAAACCAAAATCTGAGTCTGCGATAGTAGTTTGTTGTCGCGTATCCAGTCGACAATACGTCAAATAGTACAGCTGTAAACAGCAGTCGCTGGTATCTGTTTCAAAACTTTTCAGTGAATGCTATATATTCTGAGACTAACTCTCACAAACTAATCTCGTGTATTCATATTTTTTTCTTTCAGATCACAGTTGAGAAATCGGTTGATATAGTGGAGGTCTGCAATCATGAAGAGGTAAGCGTTGATTTCCTTCAATAATAAAACATGTATGAAAACCGCAGTTGAAAGGAATTTAATTTTGAATATCTCTTCATCGTCCACTCTGATCAACTATATTGTTCACATATGGAAGGAGTTGATAAATCTTATTTTCTGTTGCCAAATTGCTGGAATAATCTTAACCTATGAAGTCAGCCTTCTGCGTGCTGATGCACAAAATGAAAAATCACGTCTTTAATGCACTGTTTTTTATTTCTTTTGATTCTAGGAGAATCCTCAGAATAACACTAGTGAAGGCACTCTGATCTGTGAAGAACAACAGCATCAACAGGAGATTAACGAAACGGTATTGTTTGAGAGGAAATGATGTCAAATGATACATGGGTGCAAATGTTGTGTGTGTGTGTACTTTAAGAGGAACGGAATACCAAAACAGGGAATGTTCACAATTTTCACCAAACTTTTTTCTCACTTATTATTCAAAATCAAATCTCGACAATCCGCAGATAATACTTCTGTACACATTTTTACATTACTACATAATCATACACTATCTTATTTTCGGTGTACTGACGGCAGAAAGGAAAATACGTGTTTAACTACCTGCTATCAATGATCCAAAGATAATAATGTCTATGACAATGTCGTAATTAAAGAATGCGTACAAAAGTATTATCTACGGATTGTCAAACCTTTATTTTAGATAGTACGGATTAAAAAAAATGTTAGACGAAAATTGTGAAATTTCACTACTTTGGCGCTCCAACAACTTAATTCGAAATTTGTGTCGAATTATTGACTATCATGTTATAATTCACTATATCGTAATGCGTTCGTTCAGTCAGACTTCTCTTTTCGAACGTATGGAAGTTAACGTTTTTATATTACAAGCTATTTGCATATTGCTGTCCCACTGCGGAATGTGATTCTTTTTGTCTCGGAAAGTCTTTGCGGTTCAGTCCGTAACCACGAATTTTTACTTCCACTTCGCTGTTTTTTGTCTTATAATGAAACTGTTTTCGTAAACTAAGGACCTTACGACATTTTACCAAACAGAATTTCCTCCTTCGTTCTTAAATTAGATTCACTTGGCTCATTATCTGACATTCTGTACAAATGTACAATTTGTTGTCAATATTAGTACAGGAGGTCATACATGTTTACCCCAATTGCAAATCATACATTTCGACAGCTTGCATTAGAGTTTACATGGGCTGATACACGTCTGCATTAACGCATGCATTTTCGTATCAAATATAGAAAGAACATTATAAAACCTAATACATGTACACCTGGTAAAACGCAAAATATCCATCCTGTGTTGTTCAACATCACGCCACACATTTAGCCATATTTCTGGTCTAAATCAGTCAATATCATATATATTGCGTTACCGCAGTGTCACGATTCAGCGACTAGTTCTTCCGTGCACAAAATTTTTTTCCGTAATACTAAACAAAGGAATCTATTGGTACAATAAAAATAAAATATTGGGGTAGCTACAATATATTTTGTGGATACCCATCTTGCCAAATTTATTTTTGTGGTCACCACAAAAATATTTAGCTGTCACCACTAACATATTGTGGTCACGACTAACATATTGTGGTCACGACTAATATATTGTGGTCACCATAACATTATATTGTGTTTAGTAAGAAATAATTTTGCAGGGAAGATTTCTTACAAAAATTTTCTTTCAGTTTATCGTTCGGGTCTCTCGGAGGCCATCTTTGTTAATAGGAAAATTTTACTAAGAAACGAGGAACATGAAGAGAAATAAGCGGGGCACCACCATTGTGCCGAAAAATTACAGTTATTTGCATACTTCTTGTAGCTGAAGATTGGTATAGTTGATCAACTAATATAGGTTAATATTTACAGTCGTTGAGTTTACAAGAAAGAAATACAGGCCAATCACTGTATCATACAAACTAGACCAGACCACACATCAACTTGAGAATATCCCGAATGTACTCGTGTACAGCTTGTATGTTATATGATACCCAGATTCCTGTGTCTGTTAACTGATCCAGTGACATGACATGTAGTCATATCGGAAAACACACAAACTTCAATAAATTATTGTCGACATCTATCCACTGCATCATGTCGGTAGCAAATTGTTCAGGTCTTGGGTGATCATCTGGTTTTAATACCTGGACATTGTAAACTTTATACGTATATAATGCTGGACATTTACGTAACACTTTAGTTGCAGTAATTCTCGACACTTAAGCTGGCACATCGCGTGTTTAATCGACTTCTGAGGTGACCTAGTGAATGAGGTTTTAATTGCTGGCGCGGCCTCGTCAGAAACGAATGGTTCGCCACTGCCTGTGCCATTCTCAACGGACCTCGTCTCTAGAAAGTTATTTATCCATGACTTAACTAACTTAACCTCAGTGGATGTATTACCATCGTGAGTCTTAAAAATCTGCAGCACACTTATCGGTTATTAGTTTCTGCAATGCACACTACAAAAATACATTGACCTTTTTTTGACAGATATATCAATTGTAATTATATTGTAATGGCACAGCTTAGAAATTCTTAAATGTGACAGGGGGCAGGGAGCACTTGATTTAAACGTAGCTTTCTCAATCTAATATCTTAACTGAATGTTTATAGGCTGAGACTCCATGGGATGTCAGTAAATGACATTTTAAACTTAAATGATTTATGTAACTCTCTACGTAACTGACATTACATCACGCTTAGGCCCCGACAAAGCGTTGTAGAGCAGAATTTCGTACTTTTTACGAAAAAGTAATTCCTTGAACATTAATACCTAAGTCATTTTTATCCACTCGTAGGAGAAAATACTTAATTTCTCATAAAAGTTTTTATATATGAACTAACCAAGGTAGTGTCATTGTAAAAATTTAGATATTTTCACGTCTGAAAAATTCTCATCGTTCGATATTCAAATTTTTATCTTTACAACAGCTGTGTCAAAAAATATTTAGCGCCAAAGTTAATTACTTGATTCTTTTTAAGTTAAGCGATTTTTTATTCGTACTTTAATATCTCAGAAAATCCCAACGAAAACAAACAAAACCATAACACTTTTTGCAACGAGTGTAGTTTAGTTTCTGAAATATTCTCCCTTAATTGTTTCTAGATTTCGTTCGAATGTTGCTTAAGTTCAAATGACACTAAGCGCCTTGAAAGGAATTATTTATTTTGCAATATTTCCGAAGGAGTTTGTCACAGAGCTATTCGAATGAGTTAATTTTAAATATTTACTCTGCAGTTGAACTCCGTGACGCATAGCATGGCCATGGTTAGCAAACATCTTATGACGAAGCTCTGTTGTGCAAAACATTTAGGGTTTTTAACAGTCGTTGTTATGTTTGTTATTCCAGGTGCAGCAGTTCAACAACACAGGCAACTGGACTGCCCTAAGACTGGAACTGGAATCTCTCCTGGACAACAGCAGTGTCGTATACAGACAGCTACAGACCATACCGTACAATGGATTGTACCCTCTGACGTACGTAGGTGCGTGGGGTCACACACAGTTGGCATCACTGCTGCTCTGTGCAGGGTTGAACCCGAACTCTCGGAGCGACTTGTTCATGACCACAATGCTGAGCGGGGCGTGCATATGTAACCGTGTGAAGCTGGTGAATATCCTGCTGTCTCAAGGGGCAGATCCCAACCAGCTCATGTACAGGCACATCACAGCTCTGATGGCAGCAGCTGAGGCAGGAAGCCTGGAGTCTGTGAGGCTAATGGTCCAGGCGGGGGCCGACCCTAACATCACAGACCATCGTTCCAAGTCTGCCTTAGACTTCGCCAGGAGGGAAAACAAAACCCAAGTTGTTGAGTTCTTGGAGCATCTGCAGCAGTAATCTCGTTCAGGTACTCAAGAAGCTGATGAAATCTCTTATCAAGTACTAAATCACTGTAGAACAAAAACATTGTGCTTAATAAAGTCACGCAGAATTGTTTCATTCAGTCGAACAACAAACGTTTTGCTCGTTACCCTCAGCGAACTTTGATAGTGTGCATGACATCAGAAATATACACGCAGGGACTATGACGGGATTTCTAGGTCACAGTGCAAGTAAGTCTTTAGAACACGATACAATCCCAAATACCACCTTTTTTTCTTGCATTATTTTTGCTGATGAATAACACAGGGAGCAACAAAATCTGAAACATAAGGCAAACTATCAGTAGGAAAAAATATTTTTTCTAAAAGTTTTATTTTATTATTTTGTAGTTCATTGGCCTGAACCTGGGCTCCTCATGGGCTCAGACCCCTGGATATTTGCCCCTTTTGCCCCCACCCCACCATCTCGACGGCACTGTATACACGAAGTCATTTTACGTCAAGCAATAATGTATCTGAATAAGCAGGGACATTAATAGATGTGCGCCAATTTTGCGTAATCAAATAACAGCAGCTTAAATTTCTCCGTCCTATACACTCATTGTCCACACTCAATAATTCACTGGTTTGTAACCGAACATGCCGCTAGCATGTAACAGCGCAACGAATTGTTTACTTATTTATTATTGGCTCGCAGTTGTTCAAGGCGCATCAAGAGAGCCGTCGGCTAATCACATTGTTATGAATACCAAGAGCCTAACCAGTAGGACGGACTAACGATGACGGCAGTGCAATCAGGTCAGGGGTTGCACAAGACAAGGGCCTCAGCGATTTTCCCCGCCTGCACTGAAGTGTGGTAATATAACACAATGTATTGAAGGAATCGTGGTCTGTCTCCTTCAAGCCTTCCTGCCGTCACCAGTACATCGCCAGGGTTGTCCTGGGTCGAGACCCACGACGTGCCGCCGTCCGTCGATAGCCGAACATACTCATCGTCAGCCTCCAGCATCAGCTAACGGTGAGGTCTAAGATGTCCTAAGTGTCACCCAGCATACAGTATAACATGAACGTAATTAACTAAACATTCGCCCCCTCCTGTCTAAATTATGTAGTACAACCATGTAGTATTCCTCTAATCTGATTTATGTAGAGTACAGCCACCACCATTAGATTAATGTATTTCATTAAATTGTAACTGTCACCCGAAGCATTAACAACTTATCTAGTTTCAGTATAAAACGCCTACCTCTTACTAAAACAACCCAACCCCTCTAACTCTTGGGTAAAACAGTTTCAATAATTATTTTATAACAATATACTTAACAGTGAAGAATTATTTCTTGTCATTCAACTTGAAATAGAATGTATTCGCGAAATTTATGTATACAATTGATTTATTCTTCAAAATGACACGGCCATGTCCGACGTTCTTCTGAAGTTATTGGCGTGTCCCACATCTGACTGGGCGAGTTAATAAAGAACATTTTATTCAACTATACGGTAAAGTTTAAGCTTTACATAATAGTCCATGTTTAAGTGTAACGGGGTTATGGATCAGCGAACCCATCCGACACGAATTCTTATGTAATAATTATGTTATCAATTTCACGATTAAACATTTTAAATTGCTTTTTTGAAACTGAACTAATAAAAAGCAAATAAAAAAAATAATTTTTTTAAATAAAACATTATTACATAATACCGTGCTGATTTTTAACCTGAGGTATAACCAAACGTTTTATGATCATACAGTCCAGAGACCTAAACGTGTATGAGATTTGTCGAAACAATGATCGTAAGAACATCTTGCTGTTCATTTAAATATAGAAATTTTTTTTAACATTGTTACAGTTCAATACTTCCTGATGGGGTGTGGTGAATATTTAACTTGATTTTCAACAAGTACTGTATTTCTTAAAATTTTTAATACAATGTTCCAATCATTTTACTCTCACCATCCGATGGTTAGTTTAAAATTTGTTAGGTACGGCTGTCTATAGCAACCCAAATGTTAATTACTAATTAAAATGGTGTTTCTTGAGACGGTATACATATTGTATTTCCTGTTGTGGCATTAAGACCAGTTTCTTAGTCAACGAAAATCTCCCAACTGTGACGTAAGTACTAAACCATAATTCTCGGAGCTACACAATTTGCAGCTGTAAAATAGGCAGAAGTGCATGGGAGCAGAATAATGTACAGGGAAAGTACTGTCGTTTGACGTAGGTAAGATACGACATGGAAAACAAGACAAGTTACCTATGTCACGCAGTTAAAACCGAATCTTCATAATAACTCTCCACTGCTCTAAGCATCTAAACTAATATAGCTACATTCTATCCATTACACACAATACAATTAACTTCAAAATACGACGTCACAACAATGCAGCATTTAAGTGATCTTTCAGCTGCATGGCCAGTCATGTACGGAAAGAGTTTACCGCCAACCTTAGTAAAACTATATCATTAAGTTTATTTAAATAAATAACAACAAAGTGCTCTTACTCACATACCAAAACTGAAAGCAAAACCAAACAAAAAAAATCATAAAAGGAATAACATTTTTATAAAATGTAACAGGAGAACGTTTAAGTATGTACAAATATTTTTCTGATTATATGCAAACCGTTTCTCTAGTATAGCAGTCATTCCAAAAAGTTTTAATATTGTTTTTGTACATCATATTTGGCTCTTCTCCTAATATACTTTTTTATTTTAGCACGTAATAGTTACAGAATCATATATAGTGTACAATATGCAGAAAAAATTGTAAACTGAAAGTAGTGAAAATTTTGCTCGTTTTTAAACAAACAAATAATAGTATGGCCGGCAGAAGAGCGCACTTGAGTATGGCAGAGGTCGGTCAGGTCACAGCGTGCCCTTTGCCACGCGTGTTCGCGTAGTTGCCGGTTCTCCCGTCAGGCAGCAGTAGCGGCGCTGGGCGGCTCCGGTGATATGTCCCGGAGTTCCCCGGAGCTCACATATACCTGCTCCGGGCACACACGTGCCACTAGGCCACGCACGGCTCTGGCGGCAACCTCCGTACACACGACTGTATACCGGGTTGCGTGCTTAAAAGGCGCCGTATTTATTATTATAACCTACTGTACTGTTGTCGACATACGCCATTGCAATATTATGTCATCCTAAAAATCTTAGAATGAGACTAAGAAAAAAAAAACAAACAAACGAAAAATTGAGAAAACAAGCCTATTTCACCTGTAGTCAACACATCCATAAACCAAAACACCAGAACATGAAATATCCCATTAGAAATTAGTCAAAAAGAAATGAAGAAAAATGAAATAAATATAAAAAAATAACAGTTGAAACACAGAACATAATCTTGTTTAAAACTCAGGACACCACAATAATGGACATAAGACTAGCAATGGAAACACCCACACCTACCTTGCTGAGGGCGAGGTCTATCCTAACTCTAGGAAACCGCTTCGTGAACGAGTCCTCTTCCTAGGTGGACGAGACCAGGACCCAGGGACTCACCCTGTAAGTCTACTCCCAAGTAGGATGTAGTTCATAACCATCACCACTCAGAGTCCAACCCGTGGTCGGCTCAGCACAAGGCTGTGGCTTCACGCCGATCCCCTGAGTACCTGCGAAACACCATGCATCCGAGTTTTCACCGAGCAGGTGTCAACCCTCCAAGACTCCAGAACACTTCTCCAGATCAACATTACTCGAGATCCTCAACACAGGACACTACTGCGTGTCTCAGTGGGGACATGCACTCTGTTCGTAGGTTGCACAGCAGGCTGGAGGATCCGTACCAGCTTCTGGAAACTGGTCTAAGAGAACCCCACCATGGATCTACCCCTTGTACACAAGTGGGGCCACCACTTGCCCGGTCTTCGTCCTCACTTTGCTAGCCGCAGTGCAAGCACAACATTACCAGCCCTGACCACGAGTAGGTGAAGATGGACTTGAGTGTGAGAAGGCTATATGTATATAACCACATTGTTGGTTGTGTTGGTGGCAGGGGTGGAGGGAAGGCTGGACAGAGAACAGCTGACGACTCGCATCGCCTGTACCCACCATCCACCACGCAGTAAAAAAAATTTGTACTTTTACAAAAAGGTTGTTTGTAACACTACGAAAATATTTTGTAAAATTTACAAAAGTCGTGTACATTTACAAATTTCTTTGTATATTTACAAATATTTCTGTAAATCTACAAACAAATTTTGTATATTTACAGCTAATATCTGGTTCATTTTACAATAATTTCTTGTAGTGTTACAAAATTTTTTTTTGGAAACTAGTTTTCTAAAAAATTTTTTGTGAAAGTACGAAATGTTTTGTAAAATGCGAAAGGTCTCCTAGATTTATTTTGTTTCAATTCGAAAAAATCTACTCAATAGCATTATTTTACTAGTTCCCAAAGTTGTTTACGATATTTGTAACCACTTTAAAAGGTTTCTGACATCTTACTTTTATTATCTGACTGATAATGTTCTGATATTACGTTACAAGAATTACCTTGTAAATGTACAATTTTTTTTTTACTGTGCGGGGTTTTACACGTGAATGGGGGACACTGTTACTTGTGGGGGAGAGGGGGGGTGACCCCAAAACCCCAGCACTGTTCGCGAGCAACGGCTCCTCGGCTCCAACACCTTCTTGCCCCTCAGGGCTAAGTGTACAGACAGCTGATGCTACAGAATGTATGATATAGTTGAGTCTAGTCTACGAGTGGTTAAACTCGCCAAATCACCGCGGCCGCAACCAGAGGACCGTCCTGTGACGTCACGGCCGTTGACGGGCACGAGTCTTCAGCAGCTGGTCCTGGAATAGACAGCCATCCCCTGGCGCCATTAGCGCGGGCAGTTACCGGCGCGTTATTGGCTGTTAACCTAGTCGCTCCATTAGCCGCCATTAGTCGCCTCAACATCAGGCAGACCGTCCTGCCTTGTCGCCCGGAACAACGCCATATTACAACGTGTTGTCCTCCGAACATATCAGTCTCCATAGTACGCTAGCAAACCCGGGCTTTCCAGCACGGTATTCCTTTTCATACAACTTCAGTTAATTTTCGCAGTTATTTGTAGCTATTAAAGAACTCTGCCTGTATATTCTGCATCCACGCAGTTTTATAATACAATCAATATTACGATTAAATTTTTTCAATAGTTTAGTTTTGAAGGTAATGCTTTCTAACCAAAAGTACGCTGCGTGTTTTTTTAAAAATAAAACTGCCACATTAACAAATAGAAATGCTTGTATTCATCACATTTCTTAAATAAGTATATTTATTAAAAAAAAAATACAATTTACAAAAAAAATCTCGTACGATTTTAATACTTCATAATAAATCAAGGCAAGAAAACTGTAATTTGAAAGATTTAACTTAAAAACTTATTCGATTAAAATAAATTAAAAATTTATAGTTCTATGATGGGTTTAAGCGCTCTTAAGAACTCGAGAAAATATGACCTAACATGTACTTGCAATACTGTATGTCCCGGGGAGCTTCTTGATAAGTAGGGGAAGGAAAAAATTCGCAAGTCCAATGATCCGCTTGCTAGAATCTAATGTCCTATGTTATGCGTGCTCGAGCCTATTATATTCGTACATTGTCTGTTGTTCCACTGAGTAGCAGCTAATGGACAAATGGACGGGGCTTGAGTATGTATATGATTGTTGATTTTAGCCCTACGATCTTTTAACTCGTGGAATAGTTCTTTCCTTAGTGATAAGTGATCATATTACCGTAATTTTTCACCCAGCTGAGCTGTAGGTATCGGTAGAGACAAATTTTTTTGTAACGTTTAGTTTGAGTGCTTTATGTACGCAGCTGCAGTTCCTCTTCCCACTCGGTGATTAGATCCCAAATAGCAAACATCTCCTGACCCATTCGTGCAAATCTGATCGTGATAAGCAGCCCACAGGCAGTAAACATTTGGAATGCACCCGTGGCCACATGGTGGCATACATGATGTATAATGAAATCACCTACACATTAACCACAAGTGTACCACAAGCATTCTTATTATACTCAGATGCTTGTGGGTTAGTTTGCTAAGTCTCCTTTTGGACCGTGTACTGAAATATGACAGTCTTTTCAAACTAAGTTACCTCCATTAAATTATTTTATTATTGCATACAAACATATTCACTGACATGGCCTAATTAACAACCATTCCATCAATAGTAGACGATCATACTAGAGAACGTTAGCCAACTGAAAAATGGTTGTATTTTCTACTAGGGATGTTTTCACTCTCGCTAGACTTGGGGACATAGTACAAACTCACAGCAGTATGAAGTCACAATATTTTAATTCAGATTAGTGCAGTTAAATGAGAAATGTGTCTGAACAAATACAAGATGCCAATAACCATGAAGCACAGCTGCCAATGTGCACGTAAGCCGTTGAAACAAAGTACGTGAGAAATATTTTCGCTACAAAATCGTGGCTCTGGTTGTCGGTTGCCCCCACGTTACTGTGGAAGAGTACAGCACTCATCAAGTACAAGCATTCTCTGCAACAATCAGTCACCTGCCGCCTGATTACCTCATATATAAGCTTCTGCAGGGACCCGAACTGTTGAGAGCCATGAGAAGATTTCACGGAACACCAGTAATATGAACTTAAAACAGCACGTTACCAGAATAACTGACAAGCCTACTTTCCTCAAAGTGGGTGCCAATTTACCCTGGAGGTTAAAATATAGTTTACGTACTTTTGGAAATATTGAGTGGTAATATTAATTAAGATTTATGGTAAACGAAATGTACAAAAATTAAGCATGTAACTGAGAATATATGCCCGTTCCTTGTTTGATTAAAATAAAGAAAAAATATTCTGAGATGTCTTTCTCTTATAAAAAAAATGGCTGTATATTTCAAAATATTACCAAAGGACGAACGAAATGCACAAAAGTACAATGAAATAACTAGACTATGGGTGCTGAAAACTTAGGAAAAATATTTCCCCAAATATGCCTATTACGCAAAAATATGACATGGTCACCATTATAACAAATTATGAACACGTGATTCACAAACTACAGAAATGTCAAGTTAACTTTGTAGGTTATACAGTATGTGTGTATCAATTTTGATGAAGTCCCTATAAACATATCTTATCGCATATGGTATTTTATGTAACAATATATAATACTATGCTAAAAATATAAAAAACTGCAATTTTTAAATATAAAAAACAGGATAAACGAAATACACAAAAGGCAAGTCAGCTTTGAAAATAGTATCTGTGTACCAAGTTTGATGAAATTATAAATATTGTTCCTTAGATATCCAGCTTGATCTAAAAATGTTAAATTGGCAGCCATTTTTAAAATATGGAAAGGGCGTTAATGAAACTAAGTAAAAGCCAAGTCAGGTTACTAAGTACTATACGTGTACAAAGTATGATGAAGTTCGGTCCACTGGTTCAAAAGTTTTTGGGGGGCACAAATAAATACATACACTCACAGACAGAAATGTGATCTCATAAAGCCTAATTTTTCCTTCGGAAAGTAGGCTAATAAGCACAGAATATTGTATACTCGACTACATTATATAGGGATTTGTCTTGTTGACTAAAGCAATAATTGGTGCAGTTCAGAACAAACTGCAATATGGATACAGGCTTTCGTGATCAATGTCGTTATGTTAGATATTGTTTCTGGGCTTGAGCCGCGTCACACGTTGTTTTTTTTTTTTTTTTTTTTTTGGAATCTGTAATTACAATTTTTTTTTAAATTATGAAAATATTACCGGAATGTACCACTTGTAATATTGTTATCACTATTATATGAAATTCGAAATTAAAAAAAAATTAAAGTATTTTCCTTTGTATTTTTGTGGAAAAAAAATAACTTTTTGAATATGTATGTAAAAATTACATATTTTTAATGAATTACTTAAGATTCAAAACCACACGAGGCAATAGTTAGCAGTAAATCAAATAAACTAATAAATAAAACAAATAATTATTGCGACCCGTCCCATTTTCGTTATTTCTATGTGCAGTGCCACTTAGCTTGGCTTGTGCTTCAGTTCAAATAGCAAGACAATAACACGTGATGGTACTTCAAGATCAGTACAGGTCTGGCCAACTCCCTTACCAAGAAACGAATTAAAAAAAAACGGTTTCTTGTCCGTTCTTTTCTCGAAGTTGCACCCTAATGTCTCTAAACATCAAGCCAAGATCTGACTTTAACGGGATGTCAAATATGAAAAGATTTTTGCTGGCGTAAAAAGAAAAAGTTTTTCGGAGTGAAATAACCGTACATGGCAAGAGACACTGATGTAAAAATATAACACTTTCACCGCGTAAACACGCCCTTTGTCTGACGTGCAAAGAGACGTTGAGGAGGTTTGATAGAAAATACGCGTTCGAAAACGATTGATAATGTCAGAGTGGAGTCTCTAGAAGAAAGGAATTTAATAAACGTTCAAAGTCTAAAGACAAGTTTTGGGTATTGTTTTCAAATAAAAAAAAAATTATGTCAGTTTAAGTTTTTAATAGTTGTATTTATTTCCGCAGAAAGTATACAAGACTAGCGCTCTCAGTTGCCGGAAAGTTGTACGTTAGTTGAGCGTCTTTTGAGCTTACAGCTTATCAGGCAAGTGGTGAGTATGCAAGAATGTCTGTTAGTGTTCTCACATGTTGAGACCTTGATCTCGTAACATTCATGCAGGTGGATGATACTTCCCAGGCCGCCGAAAAGTGTGTAGTGCTTCGTCAGAAAGAGGTTAATTAAAAAACGACTCATCGTGTGAGAGTTATTTCTTTTTATGTATAGTACTTAAAAGAACGTCAATGTACCCATTTTAGGACTTTCATTTATCTATGGAGTTTAGTTTATAGCGCTTTAAAATAGCAAACATAGGTGTTTCTGCTGTCGTTATTCGCCAAGAAATTCTTTGCACAGAAACTTTTAAAAACTTACTTGCTGGAACAGTACAACTTCACCATTAATATTATGCCAATTAAATAATGGCGCCAGCTCTGAATGTCTTCAAGAGGTGACCAATCGCAAGCCAGATCAATAAGCTGCTTCTAGAGGCTATGGTGAGCGGTTCTTGATTTCTAGGCCTCTAACGCTGAAAACTTGTTCAGTAGTTTCTTGCTGCAAGAAGATGATACAATACAATCTTAAATCAGTGAGAAATGAACTACTTCGGTGAAACCCTAGTTGTTTCGGTCAGATATGAGAAACTGATGATAGTGAAATAGTGTTGATTGTTTCAGTGACTAAATGATACCAATAAAAAAAATTTCGCTTATTCTCAGTGATGTTTACATGCTAGTTGACTGATTTTCTACGGATTAATCCGCCAGAAAATGGTTGTTACCAGTAATTTCAATGATTAAACGTTTCGCTGATTGTAACTATTGATTCGGGTTCGTAGTAAAAAATCTATGGTGTAAGGGCGACACAACTTTGTAACAGGTATTTGTCCCGTCAAAGATTTTACGCCTCACATTATACGGCCACAAACAGCAGCTCTAAAACTGTGTCGCAAGCTGAGGTTTAATACGCCAAAGAGCTTAGGCTCGTAAGAAATGACTGGATTCGTGCTAGTTTCTTGGACACGCGGATATCTATATACAAGGAACATTGCTCTGGGTAAGCTCACTCGCCGCGTGTTTTAGAGATGTTATAAATGTGTCATTAGATGAGAGAGAGGTTTGTCACGGCGAGATAAAGAGCAGCGATGGAACAATATCCAACAACAAGAGGTGATCTACTTCTCCGTGACAGTGAAAAAATAACAATATCAGAGAGAATGCACCAAAATCTTATCGTTCGACTAGATAAAAATATCCCGATTTATATATATTCCTACGTTTTTCAATAAACTTTATTTCAGCAAATATAATGTATTTACACACCATCTTTAAAACATTCACCAATTTCACAACTAAATAACGTTCTTTTCAGAATGTTGTAAAACTTATGATAGGTGATAGATATGTGTTCTGGTGACTGATTCCTCTGAAGTATATATAAAAACACATTCTGGAACATCTTAGCTTAGTTTCACTGTTGTCGTGTACCTACAATTATGTGACACGTTTGGATGCTCAAATAAATATTGTAAAGGTTTATTGCTAATCTGTATATCTTTCTGGAAAGGTTTGTTTCGATTGGAGAGTAGTTAGGTAGGTTTTCTCGCAGACTTTTGTAAAAACGCTCTTCACTGAAACGTGAACAACATTTCGTATTATGTAAGGAATTAAAATATTTATAATAAACTATTTGAAGTAACAGTTATTTTTCTACTTATTAAATGTTAGAGTTATTAAGATTAATGTTATTTGCCCTTTGGCAGCATTTAACCCACTACTACTGAATAATCTTCGTCTGATGGAAAACGTAAGTATTTTCTTTATTCGGTTTGCTGCTCTACTTGCATCCAAACACAGCGCAGAATGACATATTTAAGTAAACCATGACGTTTTCCAACACATCACAATGAGCTGTAATTTGACAGGATTTAGTTTCTTGGACATACTCCATTGGGAAATAACAGACTTAAAAAAAAAAAAAAAAACTAAAAACAATAGAATAACATAAATAAGCAGAGTATGTTTTGTAACCAGGATACATACACAACATAAAATTCCAAAAATGGAATTGGCTCAAATAAAACAAGGAACAAACAGATAAATAAATGAAAGTAATAAAAAATAAAAAGAAAAAAGAAATCCAAGCTAACATGGTATACAACGATGAGACGAATCAAAACACAATAGGTATCAGACACAAACAGGAGAATAAACAACAAACGACACAAAAAATGAGACGAAACAAAACACAGTAGTTTTCCAGACAGCCAGTATTAGCGACGTTTCGGGAACTGGAATCTGTTCCCGTCATCAGGTATAGACACATAGGGTTCAGGAACACGAGTGCGACTGACTTGGGTTTCTTGGTAATTTTTTATTTTTATTTTTTTCCTTTATTTATCTGTTTTTCATTGTTTTATTTGACACGATTCCCTTTTTAGACTCTTATGTTGTGTATGTATCCTGTTGACTAAAGCATACTCTGCTCATTTATGTTTTCTATTATCTTTAGTTTACTTTGACAGTCATATACATCACAATGAAGTGTGTCCAAGAAAATGAATCCAGCCATGCACTCCCGCTGCACAGTTCTTTCAAAAAGCTGTAATTTAATAAGTATTTTATAATGTATGGTATTATAATGTAATCGGATAACATTAAAACAAAATTTTCCGAAACTACGTAGGCAGTAAGGCAAACACTGCTCTAAGGGCAACGAACACTGCGCTGGTAAACACTAGCGACACAGCTGCATATCGCCTGACCGCCAGATGACGTCACAGACCCGCCAGTGGAGGGGGAAAGACACCTCCTTTCTTCCTAACACCATGTTTACACACTGTTCATACATACTTAATAACATTTAATTTTCTTTTTACAAAAATTTTTATTCGGTATTCATAAATAGTGTTTTACACGTGCACGTTCTTCTGTTTAGTTTTTACCTGAATACTTTCCCCGGAAGCCTTGAGTTTCTGCAGTAAACTTTGAGTACAACGATGCTTTGTTGACAAAAGGTATTCACCCGTACCTAATATCAATGTAAGGTTTACACAGTACGGTAAAATTTACCAACTTACGATTGTAACTACACAGACTTTGAGTGTTGTCATTTTGGTCACATAACTGAATAAGCTATTATATATTAGGAAACTGTTTTATTATATTTATACTGAGGGAAAACTTATATTATATTTCGGTAAATTTACTTGCTACATAATTTTTACAGCTTAACACCAGCAAATCTGTCTTGGCATTTCATTTTAAATTTTGAAGTCTTTTAATGTGTAGAAATGAATGATCGCTTGTTTGTTCGTCTTCTCTGCGTTCCGGTACAGGTATCAAATTACGACGAAACTTTGATGCGCTGTGCGTGCAAACGCGAAGGTTTCTGACAGAAAAACTTTGTTTAGGTGAAGAGAGAGCAGGCAAAACTGGGTAGAGGGTCAGGAAGGAGTACACAGATATTTCTTGGGTGTTGCTACGGGTTATAGTATAATTATAACGTATCACAGTGATCATTCCACAAGAATCATCTACAGGAGAATTAGACAACTTACGAGCTAATACCAAATCCGCAAGTCTGGGTTGAAACCGTCTGCTTACTGGAGTAGCAACAAATTAGAAGACATATGATGCATGAGAATGTATAATATAAGGGATACTAGCTTTCAGGATATTGCACTCGTGAGATATTCCTGTCTGTAATGGTGATCATGCACGTGACGAGTCACCAGGGAAGAAGAGGAGTAGCTAGGAATATTTGAGGCTAGGGAAGGGGGATGGACTCCGAGCACTTTTCAAATATCTGTAATTCCCTCGTGGTGTCCTCTGCCGCCTGTGACTGTTCTGTTGGTTGGCGCAGGCCAGGATTGGGCAGGGGGAAGGGAATGGAAGCGTGATAGGACTTGATGAAGTTGTATCCGACAAGCAGGCATGCCGAGCCAGTGAGCACCTCTTATGAACAACCCTCGTCTGTGCGCGAGTCAGAGGATGCAACAGCTGCTGCTATGGGGAGCTCAAGCACAGGAGGGGTAAGCTGTCTCTATGGGGAACTCATGCCATCACCTCTCACGTACTTGTTGCAACATAGTTTCGGGATACACATGGTTATAATTAGAAACCACAACAGTAACACTGTACAGCATTTTATTACTTTCGCCAGAAGTTACGCCATTTATTTTCGTTACTTTAGTACACATCAATATTTAGAGAACTATTGAACAGATTGGGATCAAATTTAATTTTAGAAACTTAAATTTTAACTTTAAATTAATTAGTTCAAATGGTTGTATGCCTACCGTGTTAGGCGATTGTATAACTCAAACAAGTATTTTCAGAACCACATTTCTTATTTGCACTTTTTGGGTCATTTGGAACAAACATTGCTGAAAGTAGGCTAATTAGTAATGCTCAGAGATGATGGTTTATTGTGGGAAAATTTGACTGCTGGATTTCAACGCATGTTCAACATTACCAGAAGGTTACTGGTTTTTGCTTGTTCTTGGAACTGTTAAGCTATTTGACTGAGCCAATAAGAATCAAGATATTGTAAAATTTGATTCCTGTTATTTGTGTGCAGACATATGTATATCGCCCAATCATACATGTCACAAGAAACTACAATGTGTTCAAGGAAATGTAGGGACAAAACATTTTCGCGTTATATGCTGCTAACGACTTGTTGTCATTGAAAATGCATTAGTATTGCCGGGGAAGGTGTATGGGGCAACCGACTCAAACAACTTTCCGGGGTCTATTCCTGGTCCGGTCAGATTTATTTCGATTTCCCCTGTTTTTAAAAATTCACACAAGGAAAATATTGCTATGGTTTGCTTCCCCTTCCTTCTTGAATTTTTCCCAAAGCTTGCAGGCTTGCGAAACTTTCCAAAGGCACATTAACACAAGTAAACAAATAAAATCAACCGAAATATCAAAGCCACTGTCCAGAGTTTTAGAGTCGAGTAATGTTTAATTTTATGTTTAAAGAAATTATATTTTAAAATCTTGCAGTGTTGGTACTCCAATCCCATAATATTCGTTTTACAGACTAGCTGAAAATTAATTTTCAGACTTTCGTTTTTATAAATTATCTACACACATAATGTCAGCATTCTGTACTGACTTGATATTGACCTGGAATATTCGCGTTTCCTTTTGGACACATGCTAGACTTGAAACATCTGAATGATCGTGTTACTTGGCTCTTTAATTTATTTGACACTTCTTGATGGGCGCTGAGCAAATAATAAAGTAATTACTAAATTGAGCCACAATCGCACGGTGTCAATGTGTCAGCGAGCAGCCAATGACTTGCTCTTGTCTGCCAGAATACACAGATACTTGGATGTTAGGTAGAATATAAGTAAGTGAAACAGCAAATTTACCATCGATAGGGACCCCTGCTTTTGTTGAAAACATTTCTTCATCAGTTTGTTCCAGTGCCTCGCGTGCACATCTGTGGTTCTGCTTCATGCTCAGTGATTGACTGAATTTAACTCTCAACGTTTAACTGAAAATCATGGACGTGTGATACTTCAGTAACCTTATTCTGATTGGCAGTGTCATATGAGAAATGTTTTTACACATAGACTCTCTGCCAATAACAAAGAAGCTAACTGCAGAGGTGGAACACAGACATAGAAACAAGTAGGTGGACAAATCTTTTCGTGAAATTTAATGGCCCCTAGTCATCAAATATAAAAGGATTCAGTTACTCTGAAACTCTGATGTTGCTGAAGTTAAATCAAAGTCACTTGGCCCACAAATTTATTTGTATAATGAAATAGAACACAGTCGGAATAATGTTCCGAAGAAATCTTGCAGTGAAACTTACATGCGACTTCTAGGAAATTCAAGAGTGGCTCCTGACTTCCTGTGCCACGCTCGCCGCCAACACAAGTAAAAAGGAAAATAAATCTTTTGATGATTCTCAATACAGCGTTCCACGTATGTATCGAAAATCTAAAAGAAAAATAAAACCACGCTTTCGTCTCGTATTTCAATTCACTCTTGTTGAAAAAAAGAGACTCTCAATATGTTTTCAGTCGTGTGTATTTGTAGCTGTATGCAGGCGAGATAGATATAAAAGAAGTGGATGTTGGAGACTTTGTCTTCGTTTATATTTAGGCGTATTTCTGGTTCAAATGTATCAACGCATTTTATAACAAATTGTGTTCCAAATGCAATCGAGGGGAAAATGAGAGTGCCTTTGGATTTATGCTAGCCCTAAAACTGAGTTATGGAATTTCTGTGTTCCGAAGTCATCATCTGGTAGAAACACCACTTTTATTTCCAGCTTACTCTAACAGTGAAATAGTTTTGTGATTTTACAAATTTTGAAATATTTAAAAAAAATTGTAACACAACTTAGGCCTATATAAATTTCAAATTTTACAAAAGCAAAAGTACTCCGTGTAACCTAATCAAACTCCTATTAAACAAACAAAAATATCTATAAACCTTATCCAAAAATGCTAAACAATTAAATAAGGATTAGGTAACAACATTCAACTTCATATTTAACCACCAAAAACAGTAACAAACCTAAAAGTTAATATTCTCCTTAACATAACTCAACTTTCATCTATAATAGGAGGGAATTACCACACAGAATAAAGTATCACAAAGAACAGGTACTACGTGGACGGAAGAAGAGTAGAGGACCTAAGTGAAAAGATGAACACGTCCTGGATACTCCATAAACTAAATCGTTAGTAACGATTCGTGTGTTCCGAAAGAAACCTTCCCCATTATATGTTAATAATTATATATATATATATATATATATATATATATATATATATA
>PNEQ01050886.1:0-23336 GCA_003012365.1 Medauroidea extradentata
TTAGAGAAGGTGATTTATCGCGAGAATGTTTTCTGCCAGCGTATTCTGCAAATCTGTGTAGCGTCCTGCGTCATGTATTATTGGCCGGCGGTTATTTAGCACAGTCTAGTTCTTTACAAACGAGTCACAGACTTACAGTAGTAATGCCCCAGAGTTATCATTGACCCAGTCAAAAAGGGACTTGCCAGTAACGAAATAAGCGTCAGAAATGAATACATTACATTGAAGCCTAGCAAACTGCCAACTTTTCCCGCGATAAATCACCTTCTCTATTCATGGTATATAATAAACAGGGTGTATCAGTACAGAGGTTACAAACTTTCAGGAGAGATAGACTACACCCAGACGATGGTAAATCACACAGCAATGCATGGTTGGAAACACTTTCCTGGCGCAGTAGTGACGACACAAAACACAGGACCGAAAGTACACGAACAAGAGGAGAAAATATGTTTATTATTCTTGATACAGCAAAAAAAAAAAAAAACCTAACAAAAAAACGTAAAGGGACATCGATGGTCATTACCAGCCAAAGACTTCCCAGCATTTTGCTGTATTAGCATTAATAAACACGTTTCCTACTCTTGTTCGTGCCCATTCTTTCTTGTGTTTGCTGCCGCAGATAAGCGTTTCCGACCATGCATCGCTATGTGATTTTCCATCGTCAGGGTGTAGTCTATCTCTCCTGAAAGTTTGTACCAGCTGTACTGATACAGTCTGTAGTTAACACACATTTCTCTGATGCCCGCAAACGGAATTGTATACATTTTGAAACAAATCTCCCAACCAGAAAAAAAGAACCCATTTTAAAGACATACGGCAGTGTTTCACTAGGCACGGGGGACCGCACAATATGAAACATACAAAACACTTTTAAAGCTTCAAAAACTAAAATACTGTTCCAACAAACGCTCTGCCAGGCGTATGCAAAAGAAAATTGTCTAAGGATCTCGTGATGGAAAAAAATGTCTTTTGAAGTTGGAGTTATGATTTTGTGTCATTTTTGCAAAATAGTACAGAAAATTAAAAAGTGGCACATACCTTCGGAGAAACAATGTGTGTGGACAGTAAACTGGGAGTCAGTTCTGTTTACATATGAGCTGCAGAAGCTGTATTGCTGGCATGCTGCTGAGATACGGAACATCTACGTCATACACACTACGGCAGACAGAGGTATTTTGATTGGCACGGCTACGTTTTCATGCAAAACTCCATGACATTAAAAGAGAGCCACAGCGAACATAAAAGGAAGCAGACAGGAAGGCGGAAAGCAAGTCGCAAACAGAACTTGTAACAAAGAAAGTCTAGCGGAAGAAGAGGAAGAGAGACAAGAAAGAAAGAGTGTTTACTCACGCAGGCAACACACCAGATGATGATCCACTGTCCAATGGAAAAGCAGGGTATAAAACAAACAAAGAAACCACAACCAAATGACTGGAAAAAATTCGGCCTCGTAAAATAAATTGTAACAAACATGCAAATGACAACAGGTACATACTGTTATTCATGAAAATGCCACAAAGAAGAGAAGCTGTGACGCTAGCTACAAACAATACTATGAACATTAAATTATTCCGTCCATGAATGGGTTTTCAAACAACTATGTGTTCATAAAAAAAAAACTAATCAAAAATCGAACACATTTCTCTGACTTATAAAGAAAAGTGAATTTTTAAAAACTGTAGACAACTTTAATATGCATTCATAATTACTAGCAGCCAGGAATTCTTCTGGTTTTGGAAATAAGGTCACATGTCTACTCACAACCTATTTATTTTAAATGTGAAATACGTTATTTGATATTAGAAACAAAAATTGTATTAAGAAAAATGCATGCAACTAGGTCCAAACATTTTATCACTATTACGTGTATTTAACTTACCGTGGATTGAATCTGGCACATCCACGTAAATATGAGTAATTGAACTAGTTTGTATGATTTAAATAGAAGCAGTAAGTAGCCCAAAGTGAATCATTGTATAAATACGGAAAACTACGTGACTAAATACTGAATTAGTATATGTTACCTATAAATAAAAATATGTATGTGGCAGAACACTAGTGACACTTATAATGTATTACTTACAAAAATTTGTAAATTTAAAATTCACGCCTTTTTACGAAAATAATTGATATAAATATAGCCTGTATATTCTGCAAACCTCAGTTTACGAGCCTGTAACAGTAAGTATTTTTAATACGAACTGTAACGAGAGTATCTTAAGGGCGTTGGACCCGTAAATTTTCATTTTTTTATATTTGTGCCAAACACCGTTCAACTTTTGCACATCAAATAACACGTCATTTCCTCAAATAAAAAATTAGGCCCCATAGTTTTTGCAAAATCACTCGTCAAAGTCACGAAATGGCCATTACGGTACTTCCAAAATAAAAAAAAAGTAATTAACTAATGAATTCCAAATTACGGGAACTGAAAGTCAGTGTATCAATGCATTTCATGACATGTTTGACAAAAGTTAGTTTTGGATATTTCAGTAGTAGCCGAAAGTCAAAGTTATTCAAGCATTTACTCATTTTCGTCAATTTTTAAAAAATACAAAAATATATCGCTTTGTATTTACAAAAGTGTCTTGAAGTAGTTCACATCATTAAGTATCGATATGTATTATCTTGTTTCTGCAAGTTAATTATTTTTTATTATTTTGGCTACACCGCAACTGCCATTTTGTGACTTTGATAGGTGATTATGCTAAAACTATGGACCCTAATTTATTTTATTCGAGGAAATGACATGTTATCTGATGTGTAAAAGTTGAACAGTGTTTGGCACAAATATAAATTTTTGAATTTTTACGGGTCCAACATCCTTACTGCAGGATATCTTGATAAAGACTCGGAGTCACGACGGCCACTGTCTTCTATACTAGTATAGCACTGAGCATAGCATGATATGTAACAGAATACTGTTCTCTTTCCGTTCGTACCAACACAATGTCTAAAGGGATCAACGAAAACTTAAAGCACAGCTATTTCAGCAGTGTTTTGTTTCTTCAAATACTACATTGCGTATCACTGAACTGTGCGTTACTTTATAAAAAAAAAACTTCTAACGTACGAATTTTTTTGGCATAGTACTTTCGGTTTCTTATTCTAACCGAAACGTTAAAATACTAATGCATTTTGAACTCTTGGAGAAAAAAGCATAACACACGAATTCACCTACCAAATATACACTGGCCTAAAAGATTTACACAGACATATTCATTTCGAAGCCATATTTGTCGGGATGGGAATATGACATTCATGTGACCATCACTAACTGACTGTGATTGGTAGAGACTTGAAAAATTCGCGAGTTCACTGACCTGAATACTACTTGCCTCTAATATATGTGGTCTCTATCAGACATTTTCTTCTCGCTGGCTGTTTGCGGACACAGAGATGCCACATGATTCGGTATTTCTTTTAAAAATTTTCCTTTGGAAAGTTACTACGGTTATCTTTGTAAAAAAAATTAGGAAAATAGTTGTAGTTTACCAAAAATAAGAGGTTTTTCGGACGTTAAACACAAATCACATCCTCTGTTATGTATTTTTCTTACTTAAATATTTTTATTAATCAAATGCTACAGAATTGAAACATATAAGTAATTGAACCGCACAGTGTCTACAGTACAGATAACAAAAAACAGCGGTTAAGAGTAAGCTAAGGTAAGCAGTTTTGAATCCAAAAACATCCCGATTTGATTTCTCAAAATAATTACGTATAAAGTTATTTGTTTAACCCCTATTTAATCAATATTTTTATTTTTATGATCAGAGTAAAATAAATACTGCATATTTCATATTTCCTTATTGCAAGTACAAATACAAGGAGGCGTTACCTTTCAGTTTTAACAGCCATATGCTGTAACTTATACGGGATGTCCCGGGAGGAAAGGGCAACATTCTGGGAGGTGATAGTACCGGTCACTGTGATCAAAAAAGTTCATGCGGACATGGGGTCAATATGGGACGGTTGTCGAGATATCCCTATTTGAATGTAATCATGGATAAACTCTCAAATTACTGTTATTATTTTATTGGCAGTTATTTTCCTTGCTTTAGTTACAAGGAAATTGTAATACATAATGAATAACACACTAATCTTATTTTTTCATAGCTGCAATAACAAGATTACGATACACAACCATTTTGTTTCATGTCATGCCATTTTTGGTCCAACGCCAATGCTTTCACAATAAGTTCTCATAAGGTCCCGCCATCGACCTCAATGCATTTGTCTACTCGCTGAAGAAGATGACGTGTTGTCCGTCGAAGATCATCGTGACATTCCCGCATGACAATAAATGCATCCATTGTGCGAGCTGCAACTCGTCTCGTTCTCGTGTAATAACTTAACTTCTGTAGACTTCACACTCCGCCCAACCTCGTAAATAATAATCTAAGGAGTTCAGGTGGGGGGAGACTTTGGTGGTCTGGGAATAGCACTACCACGACCAATCCACAGATTAGGAAATGTAAATGATCCCTTACCTCGTACCAATAATAAGGAGGGACTACATCATGCTAGAGGTACATAAGACGTGTGCAGCCGAAGGAATACCCTAGAGAATTTCAGGTAATGTACACCGCAAAAATTGCAGGTACCTTGCCCCATTCATACGATCGTCGAAAACAATGGGGCCTATCAGCCGTTCATCCAACGTACCACACCACACATTAATTGAGAAACTGTCTTGAAAAATTGTGTCTACAGTACTACGCGATTTGACAAATGCGTTGAGGTCGATGGTGGCATTTTTGAGAACTTATTGTGAAAGCATTGAAAATGGACCGAAAATGACATGGTTGGGTATTGTAATCTTGTTATTACAGCTATGGAAAATATAATATTGGTGTGTTATTCGTTATGCATTACAATTGCCTTGTAACTGAAGCAAGGAACATAACTGCAAACTAAATAATAACAGTAATTTTAGAGCTTATCAATGTTTACATTCAAATGGGGCTATCCCGACAACCATCCAATACTGATTCCATGTTTCCATGTTCATATGAACATTTTTGGTCACAGTGGCCAGTACTACCACCTCCCAGAATATTTCCCTATCCTCCCAGAACACACTTCTGTAATTTAAGAACCATCTTCTTACTTCCACAAAGAATTTATTTGGCGACTGTTTCCAAGAACTGTGCTTGAAAATGTACAAAACATTTGTTTAAAGTGTAAACTATTCTTACTGACTAGAACGTTTTGAGGGGAAAGGGGAAAGAGGACAAAATACACTGGCGGTCAATGTAAGACGTCAGACGAACGTACAGAATCGTGAAGTTCAAGTAGTTACGACATTACAAAAATATTGCATGTATTTACAGGTAATATAACAGTTGGTGACTTAAACCTTCTCTCTTCTACTGTAGTTAATCTTTAATCGGACTCAGTCAGTTCTGCTTCTCAAAATCAACAAATATTATATCCGTGTTGCAACAGTGTGTCACTACGTTAAAATGGTGTCGTAAAAACTTTGTTACTAAACACTGTGTTAAAATTATAAATTACACTAACAAAACACGAACGTGTTACAGTAGGCCTACGGTAACAAAAAACTCACTGTCGCCTACTATCCCGCCAGTATTGCATACAAATACGGTCAATCTGAAACTATCACTACTTTGAACAGTGGAGCAACAATCAATCGAAAATATAAACTAATTATATGTTTTGTAATAGAAAACCTCCTATCCTGTTTGCTTTCAAAGTACTCTTTTATTGACTATGGTGAGGTTGCTTTGTTGAAAACATCAGCAATATTTTTTTAATTGGCTAATTGGTACAGTTCTAGGAGAAAATGGTTGAAAATTGCAAAACCTTATGAATAATGACATGTCTTGCAAAACATTTTTCGTTTGAAATACAAGGACTATGTACAAGACATTCTGCGGCGACAGTTAGAGAGTCTACAATTTACTACACAATGCAGTTCCTAGATCACAGTTTTGCTAGATTACAAAAATTATACCCCTGATCTACAACAGTAACATACATGTGACCAAATGTTACAAAACTGTATTAAATAGAACTAACCAATTTAATTTTTTTTGGTTGATTTTTAAAACCCCAGGAATGATTAGTTGGGCACTATTTTCACAGTGCAATTAAATCTATGAGATAGGTAGCGGGGATCAAACTTCTCGCCGACAGTGAAGTAATGCTACGAGGTAGGCAGTGGGCTAAAATGTCTCGCCGACAGCGAAGTAATGCTACGAGGTAGGCAGTGGGCTAAAATGTCTCGCCGACAGCGAAGTAATGCTACGAGGTAGGCAGTGGGCTAAAATGTTTCGCCGACAGCGAAGTAATGCTACGAGGTAGGCAGTGGGCTAAAATGTCTCGCCGACAGCGAAGTAACGCTACGAGGTAGGCAGTGGGACTACAATGTCTCGCCGACAGCGAAGTAATGCTACGAGGTAGGCAGTGGGCTAAAATGTCTCGCCGACAGCGAAGTAACGCTACGAGGTAGGCAGTGGGACTACAATGTCTCGCCTACAGCGAAGTAAAGCTACGAAGTAGGCAGTGGACTAAAATGTCTCGTCGACAGCGAATTAATGGTAGGAAGCAGGCAGTGGGCTAAAATGTCTCGTCGACAGTGTAGTAATGCTACGAGGTAAGTAGTGAACTTAATTGTCTCGCCGACAGCGAAGTCATTATAGAGACGAATACAGTGACTAAGGCAGAAAACAGGGAAGGAATCGACCATGGCGTGTATTTAGGAACCATCGCAGTATCCGGCGAGGGGAATTTCGGCGAAACGTATAAGTCATGATACGTATAACACAATGTGAGAATTGTTTGTCTTTTAAACATTTTCAATCTTCGACCTGAATTAATCAGTTTCATGCCATAGATTGTTCTCTTTAAATTGAGCACTTTTAAATACCTACTGTCTCATCACTAATAATAATAATAATAATAAATCTTATTGTTACCTCGGACGTTAATGTTTGTGTTTATTACTTGCAATGCTATGTTTGTATTTAAAATGGGTAAATATATACGAAACAATTAAAGGGCATTCAAAAGTACTCACATTGCCTTGAATTCGTAATAGATCACATCTGAAGATGTGCAGCGGTTTTTTATGATGGCACGTTATAGCAGTGTGGCATAAGTAAGTTTGCATAGTGTATTAAAGGAGCAATGGTCACACGACTGAAATGCCATCATATTGCAATTGATTATACTCTAATGATTAGATAAGCTTGTCACATTTCTTCACGTGTATTTTAGTTATGGATGCATGACTTTTTCTTTCATACATTAAGAAATGTGTAAAATAATAACCTTCAATAATATCCTTAGTTGGGGTTGTACAATTCTAAGAACCAGAGCATCATTTGAATTTCCCGCCAACACCATACTTCCTGTTACACGTTTCATCTTACTTGCTGCCCGTTTGCAAAGAGCAGTTGCTCTTAACTAACGTTAGCAATAGTATCGTTTTATTACGCCAAATCAACGTCAAGTAACACAAATACAGTTACTGTTTCCCGTTCGAATAACTGCTTGTTCCAAGTCACAAATACCAACCGAACGACATTACAGCCGGAACATCAATAACTGGCGTGCTCGCAGGTGTATTACCATGACAACCACGGCAACACTTGGGAAATAACAACAAATTGTTTTTGTGCACTCAATAACTTTTTGTGGAATATTTGATTGTTTCAAACCGTAATGACATGGTCTAGTCTACAGCAATTTTCGTCATATTTTTATATTTTTACCAGATATTTTTTTATGCAAATTGTGACTAAATTTTGCTCGAATGAAAATTTTTTTATCTCTCAGAGTTTTTGCGTAATGGCTCGTAAATGTAAAAATTTGCAAGTTACTGTTTTATGTACGACACTAAAAAAACTGACATACCAAACTGAATCATGGCGAATAACAATGTTGCAGATTACACAATTACATTAAAACAGAAACAAAATTTGTTTTTTGTATTTAACAGAAATGTTGAATTTTTTCAAATTTCATTTCAAACTTTTGCATTTTTATTTAAGTACAAAAATAATTTTTATTTGTTTTGTTTTATATTAACGTCAACGTGTAGCCTGCGACATTGTTTTCCACTGTTATTTTTTTCCAGTTTGGTATGTCAGTTGGTTTTAATGTCATACATAAAACTGTAATACGCAAATTTTGACATTTACGAGCCACTACCCAGAAACTATGAGAGCAAAAAAAAAAAAAAAAAATTTCATAAGAGCAAAATTTTGTCACAATTTACGTCTAAAATAAGAAAAAATATCTGGTACAAATATAAAATAAAAATATGACGATGTAAACTGCTGTAAATAGTGCCCGTAAATCTCGTATGTGTCGTTCGTTTATATTATAACCACTTAACTGAACCTTACAATATTAGTTTGTTCTAAATGTTCATAGGATGGACACATTTTTAGGATATTCTGCAGTTATAGACTTTCCACATACGAGTGATAATTCTGCTGAAATATTGTTCTGCAATTCGTTTTGTGGGTGTTTGGGTTTTCTATGCTAACAGTTTTGTTTCATCTTCACTCTGTCATGCCAACTGATAAAAAGTTACAATGGTAAATTTAGTTTCTGAAATTTAAATGCTCGCCTGCACTTAGAAAAAAGCAATTTTTTTCCTTGGCCTGCCCTAATCTACGGTGTTACGGTAAATGTCCATGAAGGAGCAGGACCAATAAACGTCTCAGGAGAATCACACGCCTACAAGAGGGAAGTCGTGCAAGGTGGCATATATCACAGTAGAGGGAAAGTGAACCATGGGCTACTTTGTTAAGGGCCAAAGTTTCTCGGTTTTCGAAAGAAGTGGTTTTCTAATCCCAAACGAGAACCGATAACATGAAATTGCTCTGCAACTTCGTTGTGAATTGGTTTTACAACGCAATGTAATTTTTCGAGACAAACGGTACTATAACAATTTTAGCTAATTCATTAATTAAAAGGAAATTTCGTTAGTTAACTAATTATTTACCATCAGGTTGTATTTAATCTCGACTAAATCAGAATACGTTTCTGAAACCAGTTATAACCAAGTTGCAGAGCGATTTCACGACATTGGCATATGCTTATGTTTTACAAATACATATCGTAAACATTTAGAAACTCGGGCCCAAAGCACTTAAAGTGTCCGTACTTAAGTTGATCCTATAGCTAACCAGGACTGCTAGACGGTCACTTTTATCACTTCTGGTCACTTTTTTCATTGTAGTCACAATTTCTCACTATTTTTAATAATCAATCACTATTGTCACTATTTTTAAATTGAACCTTTTCTTTATGTGTTTTCAGAGGAAAATATAAACTGTAATTATATGATTTGCGGTACTGGCAGCGTTGCCAACACTTTAGCAAAAAATGTCCGTACGAAAATGTCATTTGGACCGTATTTTTCGCCCCATAGACCGTACACTACAATTTTTTAGAGTTTTCTGCCAAGTTTATGCCTTAATTAGCATTATTCTCAATTTCATATAACTGTAGTAGCTAAGTGTTGATAGTTTAAGTGTATACTGCTTCGGCGATTTTCGAATCAGGAAAAACCAATAACAAAACACCCTCCAAGTTTTCCATTGCCCATGAATGCTATAATCTCCGCGAAAAATACTGCTAGCTTAATTTCTGCAGTGTGTGCAAGCTTTTGAATGTCGATACAACAAAGTCAGTTATTTTTAGAAGAAATAAGATATTGCTATCTGGCTTGCTACAAAAACACCTGTAAAGTGCAGAACTTCGTTGGGTGATGAAGTATGTGGCCTCAAACTACTCGGCCTCATCATGCAATGGGATAGTGGAGCTTTTTTCCAGTATGTTCGGCGAACACGTCCCTGGCGATTTTTTGCTCAGAAGGGGAAACATGAGTTACCTACTGGCATATGCTTTGGCTCCATATTTTCGACAGGAATTGTTCAATGACATGAGTGGAGCATAATATTAATTGTGTTACGATGAAACCACCAACATCACTAGTATATGCTGTTCAATATAAACTGTGCACTCATCAGAATTTGTAATTAATTACAAATATGTTTTATTGGGCCAATAGATGTTAACTTTTAAGTGTGTTGAAACGTTTACACTGGGTTTTAGTTACATGGAAGTGTTCGTATTAAAAACAGTAAAGATGGCTGCAAAACAGCTGAAAGAAAACTTCATGCAGTGCTCACGTTCATCGTGAACGGCCTATAGCAAAGAATTGCAGATTGGTGTCACATAACTGGTCAAATAGAAATAAACTAATCACCTCTCAAAATTTGCAGACATTTTTATTGGCAGTGCAGCTGCAGAACAACTTGTTAAAAAAAATTAAACCAGGCTATGTATAATGCTTGTTTACCTCGGCACAAGTTTTTAACACTTGGAAATGACGGGCCATAAAGTTAATAAGAAAGTAGAACAGCTTGTCAGTGACGATTTAATTTAATATAAAGGCAAACCCATTGTAATGATTGGAACATGTAACATTCACACTGTACACAATGATTTTTGGCTGGCTTGAAGGACTTAAGAGAGGATGTATCTGACCTTGCATATGCTGTGCTTTGAATTTTTTTATGTCTGGCCTGTAAGAAGAGAAGGTTACAGGCTGATTCAAGAGGAGCTGAAAACTCCATCACATTACTTCATAATACATGTTGGATCAAGATGGCTTACATTTGAAACAGCTGCAAAGAGGCTGAATGAGCAATGGGGTGCTCTCAACAAACTTCTTGTCTTTTATTCCTGCCAAGCGAAATAATTTGATTAAGTCTAATGGCTACAAACGGATAGTATATTTGATCAAGGACTCTACCATGAAAGCTCAAATAATTTTTGTCATCTCCAGTGCTCACATTTTTAGTTCCTTGACATGTTTTCATCAGTGAGAAGAACCTTTGTACAACTTCTGTACGATGAGCTCAGTAATTAAGTTGGTGAAGGTGTTGGTGGGGAGAGTGTGTAAGCATGAAAAGATTAAAAAACTTGATTCGAGCGATATGTTCAAGCCAGAAAATCTTCTTCCAGTTGAAGATGCAGTTTGTGGGACCGATGTTTCAGCAGAGCTGACAAAACGTCGTGATACAGACCGTTTGCAGTTCCTTGGCTTTGCACAGAATTTTTTTTATTAAAGCTGTCAAACATATCCTATCAAAGTCTTCGTTAAAGTCAAAACCAGTTCTTGAATGTTGTCTATGTATTCAGCCAAATGCAAGAACTTCAGAACAGAGTTGCAGATAAAAATATATCTTGCAAAAGCTTTGCATTTGGAAGTGAATCACGATTTGTTGCAAGATGAGTGAAGTCACTCCAGCTGGAATAAAGATTGTGGTGCTGAAAATCGAATTGACGATTATTGGAAAACATTTGTTTGAACTAAAAAACAGCATAGGTGAGATGAAATACCCAACTGTCGCGATTGTGGTTAGGGCTAAGTTGACCTTGCCACATAGAAGTGCTGACATAGAGCGTGGATTTTCTGCATCTTCTAGGTTTCTCTCAGATGACAGAGCTTCAATATGTGAGGAAACCTTGAATGCTGATATGACTAAGAAAAGTGCTGTAAGACTATCGTGTGAAGGCTCAGTTTGTTTCTATTGCAGGAGATATGCTAAGAATTGCACAGTCCGCATATAATAGTTACAAAACATATTTGGAGGACTAAAAGAAGCAGGAAGCAGAAAAAATTAAATTGAAGGTAGATGAGAAACTGAGAAAAGAAGAAAATGAAGCAAGCGTAAAAGAAATGGAAGAAGCCCGAAATATAATTGCTGTTGCTGAAGCACGATTAAGAGCTCTGAAAAGGAATTAGGAAGAGAAGAGAAAAAGGGCTGACAAACTTTTTGAAGAAGACAATAAGAGGCTGAAGAAAGCAGTGGTCAGCAAAATTTTTGCAGAAGTGGGACTAGCACAAGCAATGCTTGAGGGGGTCTACAGTATAAAGAATGAGGTTGCAAGTGTATTGAAGGCAGTGCAGACTGTTCAAAAAATGTAGATAGGAATAAGTCACGCTTTATAAAGGATTTTTTTCTAAACAACCAAAAAAAAATATTTTTTTACTTCCATATTTTACATCCCAATCATTTTTTCACATTATCTTTTTTGCTTATTATTCTCAAATTTTTTTAAAATAAATTATGGATTCCAATTTCAGTATAGGCCCTACTGTACATTTTGATTTTAGATGTGCCATATAGTTATAGCGATAATCGTAATTGTCACTACTCTGTACGCTGCAGATCTTGTATTATCCTGGAAACTACTATTTTTAGCTCTGATGTTAAATAATGTTTGTTGTGCCACTAATTAGAAGTAACTTTATTTAAATGTTTTGCAATCCAGTATTTGGATATAGAGTTTAAAGTTGTATAGATAGCTTAGCAGAGACGTATCCCTCAACTGCCATAATTTGAGGGTAAAAGTATGGGTATGTATTAAAATATGAACACGTATACTGTGTTACCATCCTTACAACTGGCCTCTAGTGTCAGGTCTGTTTCTTGGGTAGATCAGCCGGCTGATGATGGGGTCAGTCTCCTCCATCGCATTCCAGACCCTGCCCAAGGTGGGAACTGGTTGCAGATATACATTTACACTACTGATCACTTTTCATGAGTCATTTTTAGACTGTTTACCTGCTAACGTTATTACGGTAAATGACTTACTCGGTTGATAATTTAAAGCGACGTGTACGCTTTTGGCTTTTCATTTAACAATTGTGATATTTTCACGTGTAAGGCGAGATGAGGGCTTAAAAATTTGAACAGATTACGCCTATAGAGACCTCTGAAAGGACCTAAGTAGGCTAGGCATTCCCTCAACAATGTACGATTCGCTTAATATTAAAATGTAAACACTTGCCGTGAATAATAAAAGACGTGCAAGAAGAAAAGAATGATTACCAAGCCTGGTTAGTGCGTTAAGCGACGCATATCGGCACGTTTGAACACAGCTGCCCCGGGCTTCCACAATGAACAAGCTAACTAGCTAACGCTCGAGTTTCTGACGCTGCAGAATGTGAAATATTGTTTGCCCGGCCATTAGCCAGCAATTAGGCCGTGGCTACGTCTGCAGTAGATCCGCCCCGTACAATCAACACCCCCACCTCTCCAGTCTACTTCCCCCCCCCCGCCCCTTGACCATCTCTTGTAATTACAGGCCAGGCCACATGGGAGAGCGACAGAAAGAAGCGCGAAGATGTCACCGTGACCTTGTGGAAAATGACTCTGGTGAAAATTTCACCTTTTTGTTTTGGGCAGTGACTTTCCAAAGTTTTAAGTATCGAACATAAGCTGTACGCGAATGTTAGCCCTACTACTATAATTACAGGATTCATGATGTTGAGAAGTGCACTCAAGGCGGCCGCCTACCCCACGCTTCAAATGCGGTGTACTGTGTTCGTAAACAGGTTTTTTCTACGAAAATATTCCACAAGCGCCCATTGTGCCAACGTACGAAAAGAAAACAAACTTCAGACAAGGTCGGAACCTCATTATTATGACGCCACGCTCATTAAAAACACTGTTTCCAAGCGCTCCAACATGGCTAAAAACGGCCTTGTCAGACTGCCGTACTTCAAACTGTACTAACCATGTGTATGTGAAACTCAGGTTTCGACCTGCACTAAACTTAGTTGCAGATTTTCCATCAATAAAATTATATGGTCACCGCTTAGTGTCCCATAGAAAAAAACCGTTCGGCGGGAACCTTGCACGCTAGTTCAACGCTTGGCACGTTGAGGCGACGCGGCACTTGACGTGCGCTTCAAGGTCGACCTTACTGCTCCGTCGCTTTTGAGCCTCTCACGCGCGGGTAGGCGGCGAACTTAACACGGTGATGGGTGACATGATGTAAGCATGGAGCAGCACCGGAATGAATGGGTGGGAGAAACGGGATATCCTCGAGAAAACCCGCCGACCAGCGTCATAATCGATTCCCACATGCGAAAATCCGGGGACCGACTCTGTCGGGAATCGAACCCGCATCGCCTTGGTCAGGGCAGGTCAACCTTATGGGATTTTTGTTGCGCTTTTTGAAGAGGTCGAGCACGTAGTTGCGTCCCTATACGCTTTGGAACGCAAGTGGAGAACGATCCCAGCACCCCCAAGCGGCTGCACACGTAACTTGTTCAGACTTTGTACCTCCCTGCCCCGTTGTGTTTTCTGTGGCCTTGGTGCTCCAGCCTATGTGCCAACCACAATGTCGAGTACAATCTGGTTTTTACAATAATGAATTCCAGTGTTGAAATTAGCATTACTTGCTACACAAGGGGAAGGACTTCGTAGTTTTACGTGAAAGTGAGTCGCACTATAGTTAATGTAGATAGAAACGGAGACGTTGGGAACGTTTTAATTTAATTTGTTAATTACATTTTAGTTGTGTGTTTTCAATTTAAAACATAAATTCAAGCTTTAATGAAGGAAAAATATACGAGATGAATTCGCTGGCTTTAAAAATAAAACGGGACATTTCTGGTCATAAGTCAGTTAAATAAGATATATATTTTTGGAGATGTTATTTTGTTCGTTTCGTTTAACTTTACGTTAGAAAAATACTTACGTCTGATATTTTATTTCGAAAAGAAACTTAAGTGCAGTTGACTGAACAGAACCGAGTAGCTCCAACATATGAGCCACTCACTCTACGTCATGGTTAGAGATGATGGTATAACGCGAACATGTTTTGTGCCAACATACACTTGAGAACGCTGTAGTTTCTTGCCACATATATGATTTTATGATGTACGTCTGACACAACATAGCTGTCTGCAGACCAACAACAGGCATAAAATATTACAATATCGGGACTCTTATTGGCTCTGTCAAATAGGGTAACAGTTCCAAATTCTGGTAAGCTGAACGTGTGTTGAAATCCAACAAACAGTCAAATTTTCCCGCAGTAAACCACCATCTCTGCTCATGATAAGTAGAGGTACGAGTATTTCGCGTATTAATCTGGCAACAGCCTAGACTTCTCAGACTTATACACACATTGGCCAAAGTCAAATATCCATTAGCTTCTAACCGTATCACATGTTACCACCACGACTTGTTACCTTATTTATCACTGTCTTGCAGTCGTCAAAGATGTGTTAAAACAGGTGTCGTCTAATTACAGGAGGAGTAGTGAAGTATACATTATTGGTAGGGCCCGGTAGTTTTCGCAAAAAAGATTTTCGCCCCACTTTGTTTCAGTGTCTGACGTGTACACCTGCAGCTCAACTTCATGATTATTGGCAGAGTGTTTTTGTGCAGAGTTATTATTCATTTGACTGTGCCAATCAGTACATAGATAACTGTGACGTAACACGTTTGCGATGTGCGGGTTTAACCTCCAGACGTTGTATGTTAAGGCATCCAATCACTTACCACAAAGCAGAGATGCAGGTGCGCACGTAAGACAGTGAAGCGAAGTGTTGCAAAAATATTTTCACGAAAACTACCGGGGATAAGTAAGCTCTTTTCCGAAGCAATTCTAAATGTCACGACCTTGCGTACATCAGTGTGTTTACTTCATTGTAGCGCCTTACACTCAAGACTACTGTGTATTTTTCTGGCTCAGACAAGGTCAACAGCCATCCTAAGATTGTGAGTACTCTCTTGGTCGACCTCAACAAGCACAACTTATTGGAAAGAACAGGAAATTCTCAAACTACTCTAATCATTTGACCGTCCGATGAAACAACTTAATATGCCCCATCATAAGAAATAAACTATAATTAGAGAAGATGGTTTATCGCGGGAAAACTTAAATGTCTGCTGGGTTTCAACACGCATTCAGCTTACCAGAAGATGACTGGCTTTCTCTTGTACATAGAGCTGTGACCTATTTGACTGAGCCAATAAGAATCGCGCTTTTATAATATTTTGTGCCTATTACTGATCTGCAGGCAGCTACGTTGTGTCATACATGTCGCAAGAAACCACTGTGTCATCAAGGGTATGTAGACACAAAATAATTTTCGCGACATACCATCATTAGAGTCCCGGAAATGTCGCGGATTCAACTGAGGAGAGGTTGGATTTCTATATTGGAAACTTTTTCGATCGGGTCATTGTTTATTAAACGTGACCTTGAGGACTCCGAACCAATGGCAGACATGCATAAAAACACGCATGGACTCCCGCGCTACATCGTCAAATGTTCAAATACTCACTCACTGGAGCAGCGGCCAATGTGCAAGCAGCTGAAGACATAGTGTACATAGGAGTGTGCAGTCCAGCCTGCTGGTAGTTGAACCCGCCAAATATCCGGGACTCTAACCATCATCTCTAACTATAATCTGAATGCTATCGTGTTACTGTCCAGCCTAGCCGTGGCCAAAGGAAACCTTTGTTAGCTATATTTTCACAAATGGGAGAATTTGCAGCTTAAAAACCGCACACTCGTTTTAGTTGGGAATCGAATCCGGCTTCTCTCGAATGCGATTTTTTTTTCTTTCAATTTTGTTTTATTAAACGTACAGAAAACATTTCTACTGATTGGCCGATGTTCGCTAAATTAGGCTGATAGTTAATTTTTAAATATTGTTCTTTGACTTATAGTTACAAAATCTAAAGGAAAAATATGTTCCAGTACAATTATTTGTTTATGGGTAAATGAAACACTTGCAAATGCTTAAGTGCGGATTTCTTCTGTCTTCTCTCTCAACGACTGTCTAAAATTCAAACAACGAAATAACAATGTTATTGTATGCTCACAGCAGTAGCATGAGGAAAAGGAAATTGTAATACTGATGATTAGGAATGTACGATATCGGCATACGTATTATTATTCACGTCTTGAAGTGTTCATTTTACAAAAATAATTAAACTGGCGCGTGTGTGTTATGCCATCCTTACAGAAAAATATAATTAAAAGCGTCATTTTGAAATGCAACATTATTTTTTCCTGGGAAGTAAACCGAGGGACGCATATATATTATATTAATGTAGTTTGTGTGTGTCTGGTAGGAAAACGTAATTTCGTTGTTGTCGCCGCCAGGGATTGTGTACGCTGGGGACACGGCTATAAACTCATGTGTGAAGTCATGCAAAAGTAAACCACTCTTTCAAATAATTATTACATTTAATGCCGTCGCACAGGTCACCAAACGTTGTAATTATATAATCTTATTTGCTGTGTGGCAGGATGGAAAACGCAAAACGTAAAAAAAAATGTCGTGAACAAAATAAAAAAAAATATTATAATAATTAAATTTGTCAAACTCTAAAGTCTACAGACGGTCCAGACCCTCACTGCCTATTTATCCTTTGTAAAAACACACTCGTACAGTGACAAAAAGCACACAGATAAAAAGGTTTTGTAGAGTCAACCGTTACACGTTGAATCAACCAAAATGTATGGCTGCCTGGCTGATTTTGTTACCTCAACAGGAGGGTTTTGTCCCATTAAACACTAATTTTGTTACACCAACAAACCCAGTTTGTTACGCTTTTCATAGATTGTTCAGCCAACAAAAATTTTGTTGGATAAAATATATTTTTGTTTTGTCATATAGAAACTTACGTATAGTTAACTGTAGCAAACCTGTTTCTCTGTGCAGAGGTATACAGGTACATAGAACAGCCTATTTCACGTAACAATTCAACTTTAACAGTTGTGTTGGCAGTCCTGTGTGCGTCTGTTCCAATGGAAAGAAACCTCAGCTGGCAGTCTTGAACAGCAAGTATATAAAAATATTTCTTATGGGAAAAAGTTGTTCTCGCGGCAGTATTTATGACTGTCAAAACAACTCTAACATGGGAGAGGCTATAAGAATGACTAGAGCCAAATTTTCCTGAAAATAATTTTTCCCCAGTTTTTTTCAGTGATTTACGTGCACATCAGCAATTCTGCTTCATAGCCAGTGATTGGATGTTTAAACTATCACGTGTCTTAGGGGTTCTACCAGCAAATTACAGACGTGTAGTGTTGCAGTTATCTTAATTAACAATCAAATGAGAGTTGTCACTTCACGAAGACACGCTGCCAATTACCATGAAGCACAGCTGCAGCTCTGCACATTAAACACTGAAACAATCTGGGGCAAAATTATTTTCGCGAAAATTTCATGGCCCATAACGTCTCGTCGGCGGTATTTAAGAATGCATGGTATATAATTCAGCGCGCTATAAGCATCACTTCAGAATTGTAGGTTTCTCGAAGCCAGTTTGCGAAAATCTAAAAACAGCAATCCTACACAATAGTTTTTGCCAACTTTCTGAGGAAAAAAAAATTTCCCGATTAACGTATATCTGAAGAACAATCTCTGGCGCCGAAAGCTACGAGGCAACCGACTCCGTGCAAGTTTGCCTCTACCGACTAAGTTTCCTTCGGTGACCGTTGATTCGAGGTGACATTATTACGAATAAATAGAAACCTGAAAATTTTGCGTTTTGTTTTGGGCACAAACTAGAGCTCCAACAACTACAAATTCGCATTATTTTATCAGTTGGCTCTAGGGCGAGCCAATAAACAACTAAATGCTGCTACAATCACGTGGTATCACTGTGTCACCTACCAGCCAATGAGTAGCTGTTGTCTGCTAGTGTACACATATTCTAGGAAGCTAGCCTACATGTCAGTAACCCGCGAATTTTTCTGATCTATGTAAATCACCTGTAAAGCTAAGAAAATATTCTGACATACACAATTCGCCAACACAAAATTTTTAATTCATTTGATGGACATAATTTAGATACTCATAAGTATTATAATAGGCCAAAGTGAAAACGTATGGTGATGAAGGATTAAAGATTTCTAGAGAACAGATTTCAAATTATCATGTTACGTGTGACAATTAGACAGTAATATTACCTAACTACTGCACACGCTCAAATAATTCAGTCCATCATTGAATTGTGAATATTTTACAACTAAACAAAGTACTTTACAAACATAACTACGTGTTTTCGTCCATAATGTAGCAGTCCACAAATTCATACAAACTTAACCCGAAAACTATTTTTTTTACAATTAACATGTATATTTAAATACCGTAAAATGGGACTACCTGAGACACTTCAAATAAGGTACATTAACAGAATATGGTCCAGTTGTCAATATGGCCTACTAGTTGCCATTGTGTGGTAATGCCGAGATCGATGTGGGATCTATATGCACTAGTTTTCAGTATGAACATACACCATCCATAAATATCTGGATTACATTATCCACGTGTTATATTAGTAATATATTTAATAACTCAGTCACACCGTGATTTTTTAATCTTAATTTTTGGTACAGTTACGTTACATGATTATTCCACGTATTGTATCATAGAGTGAATGAATCGCTTTACACATGAGAGGTTAAATTACTAATATTAACCTATCACACTCAGGATTGACAGTGTAGAAATAAAAAGTTGGTTCAGTCCGTGTGTCCTACGTTACTCTACTTTAAAGTGAGAGATGTCGTAGAAATATGCATTTTTAATCCGCTGTAGGTAAAAACGATAAATACGGGAAATACCAGTGCGGAGTTCAAGAATAATATAGCCTTTATACGCAGTATCTTCTTTGTAGTATTTTCCCCACGAGACTTTAAGCGGTGACCCTGTAATTTTATTTGTGGACGGTATGGCGTAACGTTAAAGGCATTCTATCCTGTTTCTCTTTTGCGAATAAGCTGAAAGGGAGGAAATTGAGGGATTTGAGTGTCCACTTTTCAGTGAAAAGCTATAGCCAATGACTGTGGTGGAAAAATTGTTTTCCCAAACTTGTTTCAATGCCTTATGTGCACATCGGCAGCTCTGTTACATGGTCTATGATTGGATGTTTAAGGGGTATTGATCCCTACTACTTTGTATTTATCTGTTTCTTCTCGATAAATTCTGTTCCAGTCGATGTATCAAAATTTTTGTCACGACAAAGCATAGATACAAACTTAATCGATTTTCTGTAATTGCTGGAACCATAATATATTCATTATTTTGCAACGGGAAACAGCCGAAAAGGAAAAATTGCTTTATTTACGGGAGCGACTGCAGAGGCCGCAACATTAACAGAAACAATGCCATATAGATTCCAAAAAGTGAATGAAACAATAAACTATGCCTTGTCAGTGTGAAAAAGTAAAACAATGTGTCTATTCCCTGATTTATAAGAAAAAACGTAAAACCGATCTGACAGGGATTAGTCCCCCTTAACTCCCAGTGTCTTGGGGTTCTACCTGAATATAAGAGACTTGTAGTGTCGCAGTTACCTTATTCTGATTGGCAAAGTCAAGTGAGTGACGCCTCTGCACAGGCACTCTGCCAATAACAATGAAGCACAGCTGCAGATATGACCGTACGAAAGTGCAACAAGTGCTGTTGCTTTAATTTCTGTTAATGTCAAAGTAAACCCTTGATCTTGTTCCTATACACTCTGCACTGTGTAATTCAAAATTGCTTGTAACGTATCTGTACTCTGTCTTAGATTCTCTATCCAAATATCTGCGTATCCACAATTTATAAAGATTCCCAATCGAGCTTTGCTCCAGGGAATCAACAGAACAAATGGTTGTAACCACCTATTGTAAGAAATTGTATAAATAAAAATTAATTAATAAATGTAAGTTTGTACGAAATTATTTTCTCTAAAAACCATGGGCCTATACGGCAGAGGTGAACAGCGCAAACGAACAAGTCAAATCCAATAGCCAGCTATGCAGTTCGGTGTGTGATTGCAACAAATAATAGTCCCGACAAGATTTTTGAAAGTCAGTCGTTATCATTTTTAATTCAGTTGCTTCCTTTAAACGATAAACAACTTTTCAATCCCATGTACGCACAAATATTTGTAGTTTTGTACGCCAATGAATACGTTAAGGCAAGGCCGTAGTAGCGCGTGTCTCCACTTGCGAAGAGGGGTGGGGCGGCACATAACCTTCAAAAATTTCTTCCTAGGAAATGTTTAAGCTATAATCCTCTGTAAAACATACATACATATTTTTGTCAAAATCCACGCCAAAGGGTTGTAATGCACAAATGTGTGTCGCTTTATAGATAAAATACTTTTCTTTAATATTTTGCATATGGAGGGAATGTGCCCTCTAGGTACCCCCCCCCCCCGGCCCAACCGACCTTCCGAGATTACGCCTATTTATAAATGTGTAAAAAACGTCCGGCAAGACTAAAAATCCCTATATAAATATTTACGTGTCATACTATACAAAAAGTCATGAGGCTATCTCGGGTGCAGTAAAATTTGAACTCAAGTCGTTTATAAAGTGCATCAAGTGAAGTTTACCTGAATCCATAAAGTGAACCGAACTAATTATTTGAATGCGGTTGGTCACAAACAAGCGGATCTCTGGTGATCTATCATCCTTGTCACGTGGCTGAGAAAACTGGCCTTACTCTCGTCCAAGAGAGGAGTAAAGCAATTTACAGAATTAAAAACTTAAGTAATCGTAAGTAGACTTAAAAAGCAAATAATAACCTCAAAAATATTCAGTGTAGACAATAATGAAGTTACTAAATAGTCAACTGGAACGTAAGTTGCACTTTGTGCTTCTGACTGCATGGATTATTTCAAACACAATGGATAAGAACTTCAAGTAAAAAACATCTAAACAAATATAACGAAATGTGTAAACTTCTAGTGTTAAGGGCGCCGTCTACCCGCGCGTAAGAGGCTCAAAAGCGACGGAGCAGTAAGATCGACCTTGAAGCGCGCATCAAATGCAGCGTCGCCTCAACGAGCCAAGCGCTGAACTAGCGTGCAAGGTTTCCGCCGAAGCGTTTTTACTATGGGACTTTCAGCGACAACACTGTATTTTCATTGTACGCTATGAAAGATAAATGTTCACTCTACAGGCCTATTTTATTCAGAGGCTTCCGAAAATGAAACCTCTAACACAAAAACCGCCATGAAAAGTTCGAATTCAGTCATTTTCGCACCCAAAAAAATACTTGTTACAAACGAAAGTAGTGTGACGCAAATAAATAGGCCTGTGTAAGGGGCCTTAAATGCTTTTCGTTGCCTTACCGCGTGACGACACGTGGAATGGTTTCCGAATAAAATCAGGATTGTTGAAGGTCTGCACGTCTATTCATGATCCTAGTAGACGGCGCCCTTAACAGTTTAAAAAAAGGTGTTCGAAATACATTTCTTTACATAAAATAATGCCTTGTCTGTAGTATGATCTTTGAAAGAACTGTGCAATGGGAGTTCATGACTAGATTCAGTTTCTTGGACGTACTCCATTGCAAAATTGAAAGACTGTCAAAGAAAAACTAAATAAATAAAAGAAACCATAAAATAAGCAGAGTATGCTTAGTCAGCAAGATACAAACACAACATGAAATTCCAAGATAGAATCGGGTCAAATACAAACAAGAAACGAACAGATAATAAATGAAATTAATAACAAATAAAATAAAAACCAAATAACATGCGACACAACGATGAGACGAAACAACAAACACAGGAGATATCAGACACGATCAGAAAAATAACAAAAGAACACAACAAGTAGACGAGACAAAATGCAACATATACAGACAAGACAAACGACACAATGAAGAGACGAAACAAAACAAAAAGGCCTCAATTTCTGCATTGCTGCACGACATATTCCTGTCCTTGATATAGTTTCATCCGTCGAGAGCGCAATATACAAACTCCCTGCAGCTAAACAAGACGAATTTCGCTGGACTGTGCGCACAGTGATTACCTCAGCTGGCTCACCAAAACCAAATATCTCTTCCGATGAACTCAAAGCCATCAAAACTCTGAAATCCGACCCTGACATTGTAATGCTACTGTGGTACTAGATAAATCAGACTATGACAAAAAAATCACAGACCTGATCACCATTGAACAATACACACATCTTGAAAAAGACCCCACTGCCAGCATCGAGCGAAAAGTGTATCAAACTTTGAAAAAACATCAAAGCCACCTTCCAGATAAAACAAGATCGGAACTGACGCCACACAGCAGTAGATCACCCCACATATATGGTCTTCCAAAAATCCATAAGCCCGACATGCCTCTGCGCCCGATCATCAGGTGCTGCAATGCTCCATGCCAAAAACTATCAAAATATCTCCTGAAAATTGTTGAACCCCTCGCAGGCCAGACACCAACTTTTGTCAAAGACTCTAGTCATTTCATATCCATAGCCAAAACTTTGAAAATAGAAAACACTGATGCCCTAGTGAGTTTTGATGTCCAATGCCTTTTCACCAATGTACCTGTGGCTGAAACTCTCAATATTGTCAAGGCCAAGTTGGAAGCTGACCCAACTCTAAAGGACAGAACAACAATACCAATTCCATCCATCATGGAAATGATTACCCTTTGTGTCACCACGACATATTTCCAGTTTAATGACTGTTTCTACAAACAAACAGACGGCATGGCAATGGGCTCTTC
>PNEQ01050887.1:0-23263 GCA_003012365.1 Medauroidea extradentata
TAATTCCTGCTTATTTATTTATTTAGTTGCCTGACTTGTCTGTAGAAGTCATTATTTTTCCTATCATATGAATTCTGTTTAAATATACTTCTTATGACTTCTACAGGCGTTTGGTTTCCATTTGGTCAGTAGCTCTAGTAATAGAGATATTGGTTGGCTTTTTCCTATATTATCTCATCCTTTATTAAAGTGAAAGAAATGGTTTCACAATATTTTTTTCTTTACATAATTAAAATTATTATAAAAATAAGTTTTAATGAGTAGTTTATAAACCATACTAAATAATAGTTACCTAATTATGTATACAGATGACAATTTAATACACTTCTAAAAGTCTGTATTAAAATTAATTACTAATACAAAGATAAACCAAGGAAAAGTTAATTTAAAAAAATGTTTTATAATTATACTACATTATTATTAATAGTTGAATGAAATTCATACTAACAATCGTATGCTTATATTTAAAAGTAAAAACAAAACATAAAAGTGTTTACTGGCAAAACTCAGAGGAACATAAAATATCGACTGGTTTAATTATTTATACACAGTCCCAAACTTACCTGAACTCAAAAATAACTGGTCAGTTAACCAGTGACAGCATGCCAACTTCATATGGGAGGTGGTTGGTACAAATTCTTCTCTTAGTCAAAGAGGTTTGTTGAGGTTTAACTTCTCAAGGAAGTAACGAGTGAAATTTTAAGATAAAAGGGTAAAAAATTGGATAGTTTTAAGAAGAAAAAAAAAGACACTTTACTAACAAGTAACAATCTGAAAGTAATCTTTAAATACTTTGTTCGACAGCGATATAATGTCTAACGATTCAGTAGGTCTATAAGTTATTGACCAAAAAGTGAACTGTAATGTAAATGAATCTGTGATATTTAATAACAGTTGTCACAAAATTTTTATCACCAGCTATTATTAAATGTTTGTTCGTTATGAAAACACAAGAAAGAGCACGTTACCATTTTTTACATTAAATTAATTTTTTAATGACATACAGAATTATGGAACGTTCTGTCATTGTATAACACCGAGCGCGGTGGAGCAATGGTGAAACACTCGCCTCGCAATCGGGAGGTCTTGGGTTCGAGACCCGGCTTCGGTCATCCTGATTTCGATTTTCCAGGGTTTTCCGAAATCACTCCAAGCAAATGCTGGAACGGTTCCTTCAACAGACCCTGGCTGACTGCTTCACCCCTTCCCACGTGTTCTTCTACCAAGGCCTTGTGCTGTTCGATGGAACGTAAAGCCTCAAAGTAAAAAAAAAAATTAAACTTCATTTTTAATTTTAAGTAATATTGTTACAGAAGCTTTTTTTTTTTTAACTATAACTTTGTTTTATTTTAATTTTAAAACATTATGGAAGATATTAGTAATGATTTATTTCGAAAGTGTTTGTTTATATGTTTTGATTTAAAAAATATTCTGTCTCAGCCTTATGTACTTTTTTCGTAATGGGTAACATAACCATAACATAGTTATGAAATAATTGTAAGGTACTGTAATCGGTTCTTCGTTCCTGTTTAAAATTTGAAATAATTCGGACGTCTGGAAATTGAATGTAAAATTTCCATTACGTTCTACATACACACATACATACACATATACATACATATATGCATACATATATGCATACATACATACATTCATACATTCATACATACACACATTCATACATAGGCTACATATATATATATATATATGCATGCGTGCATACATCCATTACATATATATATCTGCATACATACATGAGAAGATAATGAAAGCGTGCTAAAAGAGGGCTACCGAGTGACGTTATCGAAACTGATAATTTGAACCTTTGCGACTCAACCCTCATATCATGTACATGAAGAAAGAATACATTACTACTACCAGCTTTATTACGATCTATAATGACGAAAATGTTGTAGACTCCTCACAAAGAACATTATTCCAACGATCGTAATCAACATTTTTCGACAGTGATGAGGACTGGCATTTCAGTGATCGATTCTCGCAACACGCAGAGGCACTCAGAATAATTGTTTGCCAAAATACTCAATAAGAATTAAATTAACATCACTAAGAACCAACAGTAACAACTAAAAACAAATGTATACGGAATATACGCCTAATAAAAAAAAAAATTCCAAAAACAAAAAAAATCTATAAAATAATTTAACCAAAATAATGTGACGATCAAATCGTCACAAGATAATTCGAAGAATACATCACATGGGAGAGTTACTTCTGGGCACATCTTGTGATAGTACAAAAAAGTCAGCAAATTTATCTAGCCTCATCTGTGTTTCATGGCAATATACGTAACTTTTACCTACTTCACAAGCAATTACTACAAATATGGTACTGAGGTAATATTGAAAGTCACGCAAATTTAGGTGTAATTTCGTTACGATTTTAGGAATTTTGTAACATTTAGACACAGTTTTGCTATTTGGATCTGTTCTGGATAACTTAAATAATAATATCTTAGAGCTTTGCGAGCCAGGCACACACAATGGTGCCAGACAAGTGGGACAAAATATTTCATTAATTTACCGACTGACTTTGGCTCAAATGAAACATTAAACAGCGTCACGTTACGTTGCATGTTTCATACCGATTTCATGGAACCTGCGAGTCTGCTTGCATCATGAATGTTAGCAAGCTAGAAACTTAGGGAAAAAAAAAACGTACATAAAATACGCCTGATTATCGACAGCAAATTTTGGCTCTCAGAATAAAATTTAAATTCTAGTTGATACGTCATATAAAGTAACCAGTGTTATCTCGATTATCGATGACCTCTTAAGTGTAGTATTGACGACAAACATTCTTGCCACCGCATGAAGCCGACAAATGAGAGAAGACAGTCTCACTGCTACAGAAACTAAGTAACAAGAGAAATATCAGCACAGCCACGACTATGCAGCTGCAGATGTTTTCACAGCAAGTGGTCGAGAGTCCAGTTGTGTTCAGTGCTTGGGAATTCTTAATCTTGGATCGCCGTATTTTCTTCTCTATATTAGGTTCCCTTGTAACTTATATGGTTCTGATAGTGCAGCTTTGCGGCTAGTGTCCTGCATGTATGATTTTTTAAAATATATTTGTAATTTAAAATTTATAGTAATATATGTTGGTATAATTAATTTATTACTCAATAGATACTGCGTGCTTAAGTCATCTCAATTTTTATAATATTGTACAATACTTTTAAGGACATAATTTTGCTTAACAAAACATTTGCATGACGTAACATAATCATATAAATTAAATCTCCATATTAAACATGATCTTTTTGAGATTCTGTACAGTCTTTGAACATGTGTACATAGAGAAAATATAAAAACCTTTTATTAAGTTTTTTTTCTCAAGCTTTTCCACAAAATATTTCGTAATTGCTATTTTGTAGCTTCGTCTTCTCGTAAAGCTATCGTAGCAGAAATATTTACATGAAAAAAAAAATAAATTTTTACTACCAAAAATATTTACAAACTCAAATCGCATAGCTGTTGTGTAAAACACAGAAGTGGTATCGATCCGTAGAAATTTTTTGACAACCTTTTAACTGTTTTATTCTTTTTTTCTTAGCATATACAAGATAGTCGGATAGACTGTGTTTTACAAACTGTTAATATCAGTTTAAAACTGGTTGAATATAGTTATCAGTTTTTAACAACCACTTCATCCACCTTCACATGCCATCTTATATTCTATGATAAGTGCTCGCTAGGGGCAAGTTAGGTGTTTATAGTCATTTAACTTTGAAGTATTTCGTAGTTACATGTTATGCCTCATAAGTACTTATAAGTAAACAGACGAATGTCTATTACTCTTGCGTGGTATTCAGCCATTGGCAGTTACTTGTTCCATATGTTTAAGTTTACATAATCTTACGTTTACTCTTTTTCCGCTTACTATGAGATATATTTAATCAACTGTACAAAAAATGGTTGTTACTTGTCTTTGCTTTTATATGCCATTTTTCCCACTGCAAACAAACTTTGGTGGGTTGTACGCGTGCTGGCGAGGGTTTCTATAAAATTTTTGTTAGGGGGCTAACGTGATAGAGGGGCAGAACAGGATATCCAAAAATGTTGCAACAAATAGCTATGGTTAATTTATGTGCATGCACCCGCGATGGTTTCTGCAAAAATTGGTGGGGGGAGCAAAACAGGGTAGTAGGTCAGAACGGGATACCCAAAATATTTAGTGAAAAAATAATTACTGAATTTTTATCTGTACACCCCCGCGGAGGATTCTGTCAAATTAAATTGGGTGGTGGGAGCAAAACGATGTAGTGTGGCAGAACGAAATATCAAAAAAAAATTTACGGAGAAAAAAAAAACGTTAGTATTTGTTTTTGCGCCCGCGAAGATTTCTGCCAAAAAATAAATGGTAAAAAGAGGTGAAACAACATATGGTTGGAGGGGAAAAGGGGTGGGGGGGGGGGCAGAAAAGCCTAGGTAAAATATTTAGTAAAGATAAAAATTCTGGTGAATTCCCAAACATCGTGTATGATTCTACAGTGTAATATTCCTACTTCAGTAGCAAACATATTTCGATGGTAACATTCCTCGTGAGAGCTGAAAGAAAAGGTGGCATCGTCAATGACATTGACAAGAATTGCAGTTACACGGTCTATTATAATATAACTGTAGTAGTATGTTTTGAGAAAAAAGTGATCGATTCCTATTACTTAAAGAACCACTCCCAACTGATTGGTACCCGACTTATACAATGACCAATTAATGCCAATCACTCGTATTCAAAAACCATAAATAGAACCTGAATGCGAATTTCGCTTAGTAGCGATTCTGAATTCGAGGTCGCCGGTCGATAGTCACATTCGCGTTTTGTCTCCGTAATAGTTTATGTTCGTACGCAAGTATTTTCTATAGTTACTCTATTTTGAAGTTATTTTCAAATAAAAGTCGAAGTAATTGTATGTAAGTATATTTAAACATCATTATCATTCAAAGTATTCACTACTATCGACGCATTATCAGTGGTAAAATGTATGCTGTGTTAGATGAAACTAATCTTCGCCTAGTCACTAAGCCACTGTTTAAGTTGCTCAAGGTATTCGGGCTTGCACCTATCAAATATCGACAAAACAACGACCTTCACATTTACAGATCGCGTGACTTTCATAACTTTACTTATTATAGGAACTGTTTCGTATTTATTTTCAATGTACACCATAACACATGAGAGATATATCTTGGATATAACCTTAAACTGGACCACTGAACCAATTAGTGTTGGATGGTGTGCCGCAACACTGTTTCTTGTGCAGGATCTGGAATGGTAGAAATAGTTCGAAGGTTACGTCACATTGATGAAGTACTTCTCGCCACATCTTGGATCAATTATGGTCGTGCCAGCACATTTCTGTAGGTTCAACGGTGCCTTATGGCAATATACATTACTTGTTCCTGCGTTTACTTTGTCAACTGTCATTACAGCAACAATATAATTTTGACTAGCATGCATGTTATGCTAAATACTATTCAAAGATTAGTAGTCCAGGAAAGATACGAGAAAAAGGGGTCGATGTATGGACAAATTGCAAGAAAAGTATTTTTTACATAAAAATTCGCAGAAAAATTCGCAGAATAACATATCCAAATTCCACCTATATCCACTTTCTGGTTTTTACTTTTTTTCCGGAATTTGTTCCGGAAAAATTCGGTAAAAATTAATCAGTCGAAAACGGTGCATCTTACGACAGAACGTGTACAGACAAAAATTCAAGAGCACAAAATTTACCATAATATATCAAAAATTCACGAAAATTCGCTTTTAACTTCTTCACGTTTTTACGGGATTTGTCCCGGAAAAAATATTTAAAAACGAAATAAATCGAAAACGGTGCACTTTACAGCAAAATATTTCAGATACAAAAGTAAAGTGCCTAGATGTTCACGTAGTTTATTCCAATTTCATGCTAACTCACATAAAATCAGGTTTTATTTTTTCAGAATTTGTTCCGAAAAAGCCTTAGCACAATAAAACTGAAACTACACATCGTATGCCAAAAACTATGGAGAACAAAATTAAAAATAAACACACAAAGTGTCTCATATTGCATTAAAAATTTACTTCTTTCCGCTTAAGCGATTTTAATTTTTTTTGTTCGGGGTTTGTCAAAGGGAACAACATTTTAAAACGGCAATAAGCTGGAAGCAAAGCATCGCACATCAAACTATGTCGAACTATAACTATAGAGCATAAAGTTTTACGCAACAAAATAAAATTCACCAAAAATCCACTGAATTATTGTGTTATTCGTCCCTAGGACTCTTACTATTGCTTCCTCTGTTGTGTACTTTAACCACAGTATCACTTACGCTTTCATAGAGATAAACAACATTCTTAGACCTCTGCTTTGTAGAAAACAACACTGTACCACGAAAATGCTCGGATATTGTTGTCATCGTAAATTTTTCTGATTAAGCTTCTAAGTCGTCTTGTAAATGTCTTTTCATCGTGTCCTGTAATTCTTCAATATTTTTTGTCTGCTCTTCATCCATTTCAAACTCCTCCATAGCTTTAAGGATGGCTAGATTCCTTCCTTCATCTCGTGGGCGGCCATTCTTTTCAGTCAGTTGTGTAGTTCAGGTGCTATAAACGTCTTGAAAAACTGTAGGCATTTCTCGGAAAGTACGGAAGTTAACATCGCACTGAATAAAGATGGTTAACACACACTAAACGTCCAAGTATATTCCTAGCTCTTTTATCATAATATTTTCTTTCCTTTTCATAGCTTTGTCAGATTTTTCAGCGTCGGTTTTCACCGCATGTGTTTCTGTTACAGGATCATCAATTTGTGCTTTCTGTCCACAGTAAAAAGTCACGTAAAAAGAGAATTTTGTAACTGAGGAACGCATTTCTTTAGAATAAATCGAGACAGGCTCTCCATCGAATTCTGCACGTTATATTCTCTTCAACTGAGCTATGCGCCTCTCATCTGTGAACTTTTTCCGGCAATCTAAATGTACGTACTGTCTTTCAAATATATTAAGCTGGACCCTTCTATCGCATTTTGTAGAATTTATTCTTATAAAACCCTTTCTTGTTACTTAAAACAGTTTGTTTGAATTTACTATGATCATTACAAAACACGCACGTATCACTGTTCAATTTAGTTATCATTTTTACACAATCAATTCATCAAATTGTTAACACAACCCTTAACAATTTTGTGGCATGTTCCAGTGTTTTATATATACTAATTATTTTCACGTTATCAACATTATAAATTTACTGCCTCGAGTATCTTTAACGAAAATGAAACAGCATAACATACATACAGCATAAATGAAGATAGTTACACTCCGATATAAATTAAATGTCTAATGGAACACTAGGCAAGAGTGCAGCACGCCGGCACAAAAAACCACTAATGCTTAGAGACCTGAAAATTTCGCGTTTTCTTTTAGGCGCAACTATAGGTCTGTATCACGTTCACAGTTGGCCGTTGACTTACTCGACACTTCCTCGAAGTAACGGAGCATACCATAAAACTGTAACTGAATACAGGCCCATTTCACTGTGCCAGCAAGCAGCTAATAAACACCTGCTGTCTGCACAATATCACAAATATTCTTGCAGGCTAGTCTACAACTCAGTGAACCTGCGAATATTTCCGGTCTCTCCACTGTAAGCTGTGCTCGGTCACATTTCTCGAATATATCTACTCGCTGCATGACACAAGACTGTCAGTTGGTTGGTAATGGCATCCTGCTTCTTATCTGCACAAAATAAATAACAACAAGACGTGTGTCTGACAAAATAAGTCAGGAAGATGCAATTGAACTGAAAACAAATATTCAAGGAAAACCTTACACACACATCCACATCATTTTACTTGAGTTTTCCTATTTCACACATGAAAGGGTCATAACAGTAAGACACAAGTTGAAAATTTTAAATGTTTGTTATTGCAATAGCAGTTTAAAATTTGAATTTGTTGGTTTGTTGAGTGAGTGAGTGCGATATTTTGGTCAGCGTTCAACATCGAGGTCTTTAACGCTGATGAGGGGTGACATGATGTGAGTATGGTGCAGCGCTGGAATGAAGGGGCGGGGGAAACGGGAGATCCCAGAGAAAATCTGTCGACCAGCTGCCGTGTCCGGCACGATTCCCACATGCGAAAATCCGGGGACCGACCCCGCCGGGAATCGAAACCGGATCGTCGTGGTGGGAAGCGAGAGGTCTGACCTCTCGGTTACCGTGGACTTTTGGTTTGTTGAGCATTAGCATATGGTATTTCCTTCAGTGGACTTGAAAAAAATGAAAGCCATGAAAAATACCTAAACGTGTATAATAATATTTTAGTGGATTTTGGTGAATTTTATTTTTGTTGCGTAAGACTTTCTGCTCTTTAGTTATGGTCCGACATATTTTGACGTGCGACGCATTGTTTTTAGCTTATTGCCGTTTAAAAATGTTGATCCCTTTGACAAATCCCGTAGAATGAAAAATTAAACTAACTTAAGTGGAAAGAAGTACTTTTTCGATGTGTTATGAGACATTTTGTGTGTGTTTATTTTTTTATTTTGTTCTTCATAGTTTTTGGCATACGATGTGCGATTTCGGTATTACTGTACTATGGCTTTTTCAGAACAAATTCTGAAAAAATAAATGCTGGTTTTATGTGAATTAGTATTAAATTAGAATATATTACAAGAAAAGCTGGGCACTTTACTTTTGGATCTGAAATATTTTGCTGTAAAGTGCGCCGTTTTCGGTTTATTTCATTTTTTAATATTTTTCCGGGACAAATCTCGTAAAAAGGTGAAGAAGTTATTAGCGGATTTTCGTGAATTTTGGTTATGTTACGAAACATTTTTTGTTCTTTAATTTTTGTCACTGCAAGTTTTGTCGTAAGATGCACCGTTGCATTACCCGTATACATTTCGTACACTTTATCCAATATAGTCTTGGGCCTCAGTGATTTCGCAGTGATAGTACTGACAACATTCTTGCCGCAGCATGTAGGAGACAAGAGACAGAAGACAGTCTCACTGCTACAGAATCTATGTCTCAAGAGAAGTTTCAGCACAGTCGCGACTATGCAGATGCAGATGTTTTCCTAGCAAGTGGTAGAGAGTCTAGTTTTCAGTGATTGGGAATTCTTCTTCTTGGATCGCCGCATGTTCTTTTCTATTTTAGGTTTCCTTGTAACTTATGTGGTCGTGATAGTGCAGCTTTGCTAATAAAGAAGCTAAAAATTATTTTTAGAATTTGACGTCGTTTAAACTTTAAATCAAGGAATAAGTATGACTTTTGAGACAAAAAGGATATTAAGTAGAGTGACTTTCATCTGACATGCTTCCAGAAGTATACTGAGGAATTGGGAAAAGGGATTAATTTCCGTTTTGTCAAATGGAACTAAATGCCTCTCTCAAAAATCATTTTTATGAATATATGTTAAACGGTTTAATATTCTTACAATTTAGTAGAGAGAAAACAATATCTTATATATTTTCTTCGAATGCATATTTACGTAGTTTGCTATGTTGTTTCTACATACATTTTTTTTTTAATTTTATAAGACCTTTAGGTAGATAATGTTTGTAACTTACTTCTCCAGGCAATGTCTGTTGTCCTTTACAAAGTGCACTATACCATCCACGGCAGCATTATTTGCGTAGTCAACGAAGTGCGCCCATGGCTTGGTGGAAGCTCTTATCTTCTTCAGTGGCTTATCAGTGCGAGAGCTGCTCGTCGTCTTAGCTGGATCTTCAGCGAACTCGCTGGGCCTGAAATACATCAGACGGAGTGTAATAAAAGATAGTCTGATACAATCTGTCGCAAATCTTAAATAGTATAGTAAATATTCAATAAATGTTCGGCTAGCTCAGACATAAACAAAGTCACTTTAGTTGATTTTTGCAATATAAAAACGAAGGCCATTTAAATTAGGGGTGTGTTTACTGATTAATATTTTTCTGTTTGTACGAGATATGGTTTGTTTGTTAGACATACATTGTGTATACTAAAAAAATTTTATCTCTCATAGTTTTTGTGTAGCATCAATGCATCATATCAGAGCCGTATTAAAAAAACTGTTTTGTTCTAGAAAGGAAAACTGACTTAGAGAAATGAAATTATTCACACTGAAGAACAGTGGAACGGGCTACACAAAGTCGTGTAGAAAAACCGCATTAATTTTGTTTGTATTTAAACAAATAATAAATAATGAATTTGCAATTCGAAATCTACGATTTCCTGAATTTTTAAAATACATTGGTATTCAATACCGTTTATACACATGCCATGGACGAGTGAAGTGTCTTTAATCAGCGCCCAACATCTAGGTATTTAGCGTTAGTGAGGGGGTCTCGTGATATGAGTATGGAGCAGCGCCGGAATGAAGGGGCAAAGAAAGCTGGAGATCCCCGAGAAAATTCGTCAACCAGTGACATCGTCCGGCACTGACACCATTTCAAGGGACTGACCCGTCAGGAATCGAGCCCGGATCACCCTGGTGGGAGGCGAGTGTTCTAACCACTGCACCAGTCGTTGCCTTTAAAAATAGACGAGGACAAAGACGTGAATGTTAACGGCAATGAAACATTTAACAAATGCCATTAATTTAACGAAATATTAATTTATGAATATTGTGGTTATGAGCACTTTGTTATATGCACGCCGCAGTTCCGTAGGTTTAGCAGGAGACATCCTGTGTATCTAGAAAGCGCGGGTGGACATTTTCAAGAATTTTATTACGTGAGTTTGAATGTCTTTTGTTAAAAGAGCCGTGCAGTGAATCTTTCTTGGTTGGAGGCGAACACTCCAGTTGCTGCGCTAACTCTTGCCGTTGAGGGGGCGCTTGACCAAACACTTTTATATGTTTTAAGTAATTTTATATTTGTACGAGATATGATTTGTTTTGTGAACATGCAGTGTAACTTTTTTTTTACTGCAACGAAAATGTTTCAGCTTTCTTAGTTTCTTATAATGGTATGTCACATTCCAAATTTTTATGAACCGGTTTTATGCTTTAAAGAAAAACTAACCGAATTATCCAGCTGAAAAAATTTAAAGTTGATAACGATGTTACAGGCTACAAGGTCTTCTATACAAAAAGAAAACAAAATATTTTTGTATCGAAAAAAATTCTTGACTTCCTTCAATTTTAATTTAAAATTTCAGAATTATTTATAAATACAAAAATATTATTATTTTTATTTTCATATAAAAAACATTTTAGCGTACAGCGTCGTTATTCAGACTGAACTTTTTTCAACTCGGTAAGTCAGTTTACGAAAATTTGGTCTGAGACATGCTATTATAAAAAACTATGAAATCTAAAATAATTTTCATTACTGTAAAAAAATAGTCACAATATACCGAACAAACCATACAGCGTACAGATACTAAAAATATAAAACAATAAAATATTTTCCATCAAGCGTCCCTTGACGAACTCACTTGTAAGACGTCTAACCCAAACAGCACAGATAATGCCCGAAACGTTTCTACAACGTTCAACGTGCGAAGTTGGTCACAGAGTCATTAGCTAATTGTCTGCACCAGACGCAGGCAACGTTGCTGATAGGACCTCACAGCACATTTCCTGCACGTGCTAGTCATGTTACAGCTGTGTCTTCACTCACCAGCTCAATTTCATTTCTGATCAACAGGTGTCATACATGTACACTAGTAATTATTTTATATTCGCATCCACAGATAATTAAAAAATAATTGTTTTTGTATGGAATTCTTAAATTATGATGATAACATTTAACATTGTAAAAATATTTTCCTGATAGTTAATTAAGACAGATTGGTATTTTATTTTTATTTTTTTACTACCATAATTACATCACTATATTTTTATCGTTGTAATTATATCACTATATTACTCATTGTGTATCAGAATTATATTTGAATAATATGTTTCATCATTGTGATATTTAGTAATTTTATTCTAAATGATTGTAGCTTGCACAAATGCGTCTGGTATGAAACATATTAATCTAGTAGTTTATAATGTGCTATATATTCATGTGTCTTTCTAAGCGATGGTAACCCGCAGAAAGTCTGCCTACGACATGCTGGCAACGTGCAAGTGACGTTTATGCGAGGTGCATCAAACGTTGCTGTGCTATTAGGAAACGTGGCTGTGACATTTACTAAAGCATGCACTTGAATACCCCAGACATTGTTGGCAAGTAGTTGGTACCTTACGAACAGCACATGGTGATTTATATATACATTTAAAATACAGCACACAATATCCCTTCTAACCCAGCACATTTTCCAGTCAACAAGTTCTGCGTGAGTCTTGTCTATCTCTCAGGGCACTCACTGTTTTGAACAACATTCACATTGATATCTCGGGAACTGTTCAAATTAATGTTTTTTTTTAACGAGGTGACATTTTTCGTCTGTTTTAAGTACTGGTACACAATAATCACCTCGTACTGTTTAGGGCTTGCCGTAAGAAAGTTTCACGCAAACAGAGGGTGAAAACACTAATTTTCTCGATGACGAGTGGTCATATTAAATACAAACACTTACAAAAAAAATTATACATCTTTTGAGGCGCAAAGCTCTCTTAATAACCATTTCATGGAAAAAGTGAACAGTATATTTTCGTAATATTTCTTTTCATAAGCGATCACCTGTTGAACTTGTAATACACTTTCTTATACACTTTAGGTATGTATGTGTGTCTATATATATACCATAAAATTAATAACACATATTTTTAAAATAATGTTATGGTGTATATGAATTTGGTTGAAAATACTTGACTCATTCTTACACGCTATATCTTGATGAGGTCTACGAAACCAAATTTAGTTTTTAGAGTATATATATTTCACCAAAAATCACGATTTAGTTTTTATTTTCAAAAATTTGGTATGTTACGAGTTATTGACATTCAAATCCAACCACGTTTAAAAGAAGGACATGCAAAACTATTAATTATTTACAACAGTCATGAAACAGAAACAGAATTCCTTAAACGTTTATCAGTTTAGTGAAAAATGTTGTTACCATTTTTATTGCGTTATAATACATTGTAATGTTGGAAAAACAGTAAATAATTAATTATTGTTTTGCCAGGTGTGTCAGTACCGTACAAGCAGAGTAACTTTATGGACACATGTTCAATGTCATTTGGAAACAATGTAATCGCCGCAAGCTCTTCTGGTACTTCAATACACAACAGTTTCAATTTAACACAGTTGTCTTAACTTATTTGAAACACTACATTTTGTAAATAGGGAAATGTTATCGGTAAACTATTTTCCAATAAATTTGTTTCTATACACGCTGATGCGACGACTATTGATTGTGTTTAAAATATCAGTGTAGTTTTGCAGCGCATGCTTGTCTATATAAATTGATTTGAATGCGAAAAAATTGTATAAATTTTCGTAATTGTTAACACCGAAGAAGTTATCTCTATTACTGGATTTATTATATTGTAAAATACTTATTTTGAAGTTATCGTAAAGATCTAGCGTGTCTGTGTTTATACATATAGTAATTTATTTATTTATATCCAGTTGTCATTGTCCCAACAGGGTTTATACGTTCAAGGTTTCAATTAATTTCAGTCAATAATATAGCAATAATAATTTAAATACATTAAAAATATCACCGAAACATTAAAAGAATCAACTTTAGTTGCACTTTCGTTGTACAAAATAAAATAAACACTCCAGTAAATTTTATCAAATTTATATTATATAATATATTGTTTTTCTAATACTAGCTACACTCCGGTATTAAATTTTACAAGAAGAAAAGAGTAAAGAGATTTCGGTCAGTGCTTTAAGGCGGCCGCCTACCCGCGCGTGAGAAGCTCAAAAGAGACGGAGCTATAAGGTCGACCTTGAAGCGAGTATCGTATGTCGCGTCGCCTCAAAGAGCTAAGCGCTGAACTAGCGTGCAAGGTTCCCGCCGAACGGTTTTTACTATGGTACGTTAAGCGGTGAATATATCATTTTACTGGTGGAAAGTCTGCAACTAAGTCCAGTGCAGGTCGCAACCTGAGTTTCACATACATCCGGTTAGTACATTTTGAATTACGGCAGTCTGAAAATGCCGTTTTTAGTCACGTTGGAGTTCTTAGAAACAGTGTTTTTAATGAGCGTGGCGTCGTAACAATGAGGTTCCGACCTTGTCTGAAGTTTGTTTTCTTTTCGTACGTTGGCACAATGGGCACACGTGGAATATTTTCGTAGAAAAAAAAACCTGTTTACGATCATGCTGCAACGCATTTGAAGCGTGGGGTAGGCGGCCGCCTTAACACCTAGATCTTTTGCACTTGCGAAGGTGAGGTGTGTATGTTCAGGCGCCGGAATGTAAGTAAAGGTGGCGGAAACGGAAGATCCACGTGAAAATCCAACGTCCAGCACGGCTCCCATATGCGAAAAGGTAGAAAATAGCGCGTTGCATTTAACATTCTACTAAGGAATTCAACGCGTTATAGATACCAGTATATACAGGATTAAAAAAAAACTAATATAAATTAACTGTATAAGAAAAAAGTACTGTAAGAGCTAAGTGAGAGAAGGAACAGCTTTAGTTCGGTGGGTGATGTACATTTATAAATACAAAGTGTTCAGAAACGGCCTTATAATAAGCACACCACACAAATCATGATTTAAATTGGAGACGAAAATATTAGTGACAAAATGTTTTACTATGACATTTTACTACTACCATGTGGCAACATTACATGGAGTAAGTTCCCTCTTGCACTACACAGATTTCTTACTTATGTTACTAATACTGTTCTGATCATGACATTATAGGCGCAGGTTCAAGTATCGAGCTGTCCATACAGGATTTGACGTTTACTCGACGTAACAGACGTGGTTGTGGAGCTCAAGAGAAGATTTTCACTGTGCTGTGTTGCCACATTGTGCGCGTAAAATGAAAATAATTTAGCTGCAAACACTTTCATCTCCAATTTAGCCCAGGATATGCGTGGTGTGCTTGTTGCAAGGTCTTTCCTTGACACGCTGTATACTGCGACTCACATGGCAGCAGCCCGCGTCGTCCTCGATATGTTACCAGTAATTACACTGCACCACGCCTACCAACCAACTACCTCGCTGCCAGCGTCGAGCCGGCGTTGTCACACCCTCCACTCCCCTTAAACACCTCATTAACCCCACTCCTACTTCCCCACCCTGCGCTGACGTAACACTGCTGCTGCGTGGTTATAGGCTGTTCACTATAATGTGAGCACTCAGCACAACTTGTAAATAATTACAAATATGTTTTATTGGGCCAACAGATGTTCACATTTGAGAGTGTTGAAACATTTACACTAGTTTTTAGTTACATGGAAGTTTTCATATTTAAAATAGTAAAGATGGCTGCAAAACGCCTGAAATAAAACTTTATGCAATTCTCCCATTATCGTGAACGGCCTAGTAACATTGTTCATTAAAATTGTTCCAGTTATTTGGTTACGCTTGAGACCTTACATACACGTTTATATTAGGTTTACGGCATTAAGGTCAGTCCCAAATCAGAGACTTTGGTTGCACTTATTTCTTGCTCGCAACAAATATACCAACGACATACAAGTAGTTACTGTTGAAAAGGGGTGAAAACTGTTACGAATAATCGTCTATACACTTCAAACCCGACGGCCTGTTATCATGACATTCGCTTCAATGGGACACTCATAAAAATGTTTACTAACCAATTTTTATATGTTTAAGAACTAAACATTTAAGGTAGTGAGAAGACCTGAAATATGTATTTGATTAACTGACAGTAGCCATCTAACCCTTCGGCATACTGAGTCGTTTTTATCTTCCGAATGTTACGTTAATATTAAAAAATTGTTTCAAGCATTTTTAAAAATCGACCCCCAAGTAGTAAAAAGGGGGGATGATTTTAATGAATTGTCTTTATAGCTGGAACCAAGTTTGCTATCATCGCAATTTATACTTCATTCCGATACGTATACAGATGTCTATGATAGGATTTTAAGATGTTTCGTAATTCGATATATATTTTTTTAATACTTGAAATGTGTTTTAGATATTTCCTCTATATTTACGGGACCAGTAGAGATATCGAATTGCTCTTCGCTTCAGATAAATGAAGCTTAACTAAATACCGAAACTACCGTTCCGGGATATTTTCCAAATTTAACAATAAAGAGGCCAAAAAGGGCAAAATTTGTTTTAGATTAAAATCTATATATATATAGATTTAATTGAACTTTTTACATCAGCGTGATTTTTGTTTAATTTTGGTGCGTACTTAGTAACCTGAAATAATATTTCACGAATTTTCGAAATCTGACACCTGAGTAGGTGAAAAGATGTGTAAAGTGGTGAAAAGTGTTTACAATGTATCGTCAATATATCTTGAAACCAGCATGACATCGTCGTGTTTATCACGTCCCTAAGACACCACTTAAATAATTTAAAATGTGATTTAAGGGTTTTTCGAAATTCAGTCTATTGGATGTGAAAAGGCCTGGAATGTTCTTTAGATAAATCTTCGATATCTTTTGAAACCGTCTAGATATACAGTTAACTTTCGTTTCAGGATAATAATTATGTATATTTAAGCAAAAAAAAAGTTTAAGGATTATTAAAAATTCGAACTCCCAATACTGTAAAGGGGTAATACATGTTATTTACTTAATCGTCGATGTAGCTACCACTCAACGGATTACCATCGTGATTTCCACTTCTATTGAATACCTATGTAAATGTCTAGGATGTGAAATTAGGATATCTGTAAATTCGACCCCTAAAGGGGTGAAAAGACAAACTTTGGCTTTAGATCAGTCCATGATATTTATCTAAAGAAGAGAAATTGAAGTGTTGTTATCGTTAGGATTATGCCCACGTAAATAATTTAAAAAGACAAGCATGACCAGAGAGGAATAATTGATACGCGAGTTTAATTATGCAATTTTGTTGAGACGTAGTGCTGTACAACCTCTATGTGTCTCGGAAATGAATACTATATTCATTTCAATGAATACTTTCAAAGTTATGGGGGATTTACAACGATCTGTCGCGTCCGCCCGTCATCCATCCGTCCGCAAGTTTGTTTGGCCTGTTCCGTCCGTCAGAAATGCTAATGATTTACAAAAAACCGTCATCCGTCCGTCGTTATTCCTTTAATTTGCAATGCTACCAATGTACAAACAGAAAACTTCTGTGGGATATAAAAAATCCCTTAAATGTATTATTTATTTTTATAGATTTTTACTCAATCTATAGCTGCTTATAATTGCAAACACTGTTCTTCGCCACAAAGAAATTTAACGAGTGTAAGTATTTACTAATTAAATTACTTATGGTGTAATGAGAGTAAGCATTATGTAAAAAAAATTTCGGTTGGTGTTTAAATTTTTCCCGAATGCCAAAACTATCACTATCGTATTATAAAATAGAATTTACAGCGTCAATTAGTAAATATAAAAAAAATTTACAGCCTTTTATTAAATTAAACAGTTAAAACGATCGTCGCATCTTTAGAAGGCTGTAATTTCACCCGTCCGTCCGTCAAAAGTTAAAGCTTGGCAAGCTTTCGACGGACTAACGGATGGAAGTATTCCAGATACCTGATTGGCTAAAAGACACGTGGTCGACGGACGGATGACGTACAGACGGATGCGACGCATTGTTGTAAATCCCTCGTTACATAGCACAATTGTTTGTAGCTCCAGTCTATGGCTAAGAAGGTACTGGGTTCGAATTCCGTGTAGGGCTGCGCAAACGTGCGCTTCTGACACTCATGAACTGCAACGCCGATGAAATTAGTGCGTCTGGTTGACGACCCATTATACCTGGAAATGCTGGAGAACAAAGATTTTTCAAATGTTTTAATTCAGTTTTTTTTTGCGCAGATGACGAATCTGCCGTAAGCTACTTTGTCACCCTTGAACTATCTCCACCATTTTGAAAAAAAAATGGGCAGCTGAAAACAGTTTTGGTAATATTTAATTAACCGTTGGTAGTACGGAAATTAAATAAATAAATATCTCAAAAATGCACACAAAAAAGATATCCTGCTTTTGTTTTACAACTGTAACAATGAGAGAAATTGATGTTACAATGTAAACTTTTTTTCTCTCTTATTCGACCTGAAATGCTAAAATCATGTCCCGAGATATTAAGTCATATTGTTTTATTATTATATATCCTGTTGTAAACTAAATTTAGATAAATAAGATTTACCAAATTACAATTTTTACGGTAGGGCCTATATAATTTTCGTGACCACCCCTTCCACACATTAATTTAGTTAAACAAACGTCATGGAAAATACATTTAAATAACCAAATTGTTCATCAAACCAAACTAAGAGAGGTGGTGGTATGGTTGGCACGTTGGCCTTGCATTCGGGAGTATCCGGGTATGATTTCCGGCTTCAGTCATCCTGATTTCGGTTTTCTATGGTTTCCCGAAAGCACTCCAGGTGAATGCTGGGACGGATTCCTTATCAAAGACAATTTCCGATTCCTTCCCAAGTTCCCCGGTACTGTTCCAGTTGTGTGTGTAGTGTCTTTAATGACCTTAACTGTCGACGAGATGTTAAGCTCACTTCTCTCCCTCCCTCGAGCAAAATAGGTTTTTGATAACTTTAACAGAGTTTTATCAGAATGTTAGAAGTGCTACTGTTGCCTGTAATCAAATTGTCTATCGAATTTATGTATTAATATAAAGTAGTGTGATTAAATAGATAATTTGTATTCAGTTTTGTTCAAGATCTTTACAATACGCTAATTTCGTGTGCTGGAGTTTGTGAACATGTCTGAAGATATACACGAATTCGAGGGTGTAAACCTTCCAACATAAGAATCCTGTATCTTTAACTGTGGGGAATCCAGGACATTAATATGCGGAGGTCCTGCAAGAGTCCGGTTAATTATAGAAACAAGAGTCCAAAGACAAGGTGAGATATTTGAAAATTTCAGGAAAACTTTAGTGCTTTACTGAAAGAAATCTTTTGTACCCACAAATAAATCGAAGACACACAATAAGCGTGTATCAAAACATTTGTGTCCGTCAATGGTTGTTTCAACACCCAAAAGTTTGAAAAGATTTTACGTACAGTGATTTGATTTTAAAATAAACTGTCTGCTGTGGTGAGAAATGTTTGATCCAAAACATTCAGACCGTTGGTACCACACTATCAAGTAAGGTGTGTTGAAAGACAAAATAAACCAACTCGTCAACAAAAAAATTCTACATATGTGTGTTTTCCGACCAGATGAATTGTCTGAGAAAATCAAATCTTTTCTCAGTGGTGTTTACAGTGACGTTTTGCTTCTGATGCACGATATTACGGAGACTGCCATAATTCATTTCTGCACCATAAAACTTCTGAAGTATTTTCTAATGCAAAGAAGGAAGTGATGTCCACGTCTTTAATAAGGTAGTAAAAATTATGACAAAAGACTCCACACATATTTTGAATTTTATTGAATTAGATCAAAAGGAGGATCAAACTTGACTCGCAAGGCTCTCATAAAAATAATTCAAGAAATTACTGGCTCGAACTTGCTGGTTTTGTCTTCTAAATGAAATGCAAATGCTAAAGCATTTAAGGACCAGGTTCTGTTTGCTGTGATGATAGCAGATGCAGATGATGAAGTTAATATTCTGAACACAGCAAGGATAATGAATAGGAAATTAATAATCGTGAAATAAAAAGTGACAGCTATCGTTACAGTTTAAACTACAATGACACTGTATCAGATATTAGTCCAACACTATTGTTGTTATTACGAGATCTGGGAACAACTGACTTACCATCTTCAATGATTGGAAACATTGTTACGGGTGTATTGTCAAAACAAAACACAGCACAGTAGATAGCGTTGTCGTTGATCTTATATAAGAAGAAGCTAATAAATGAGTTCCATAGATTTTGTGTGAAATTCACATACAGTGAATCTTAATGTTTAAGGCATCAGCAACTGCTTCAACTAGCCAAGACCCGTTACCGAGAGGACTTGGTCACTGTAAATATGGATTCCAACAAGCTTTGGTGATAACTTTGATACATCAATTTCTTCACAGAATTGTTTACGCCAAAATCACAGAATTGCTCTACTCATGACTCAAGTTGAAAATTTAAATGATTGCTGCAATACTAGTACTGATATACGAAGGTATCTAAAGAAAAGTGAAACAAATTGTGTGTAATCCAGTAAATATTTATAAATAAAATCAACCAAAAAGAACCACGAATGCCTGAATCTATATGCAAAAGAATTCTACCTTGCGTCATAGAAAATTTATGTAATGGAAGCTGACCGATTGGAATTTAATTTTATGAAGTTAGTTCTGTACAGGCCAGTGGAGACATCAGAATACAATGGCTATAACACCATAACTAAACGCTTAAGTCACTGCCGAACTGATGCCTCGGACAAATGCTATTTACATATCGCTTATTAACATGCCTCAAGCTGATACTTATACAATACTAACGTCAATGTACAGGATACAAAGAATAACTGGCCTTACTGGACACGAATGTACAGTATTCAGTAATTATTATAGACTTTGTCCTTCGGTGTTTGAGAATTTAATCCCAAGATTACGTGGCATGCGTATGCCGATGTAATTTGTTGGATGTGCGGTCAGCTGATGGCTGAAACTGGCCTAGTGGAATAAATGCAATCAGCCTTTGGAGGTTTAAGTCAAATGTTATCGGGAAAAAATATCCCCAACATGTCAGAGCACTTAAGCTTATTACTGAAGAAATGTTGCATTCCACCCTAGAAACATGTGCTATAGGAAGCTATGAAGATTTAATACACACATTTTACTAAACAGCTAACCAATGTTGAACGAATCGTTTGTGGATTGATTGTCTCATTACACCAATGTTCAATATCATGTTTTTCGTACGAGTAGAGAGAGAAGGACTGGTCTTCGCATACCTGGGCAGTAGAGTCAATACTACTGTATTTCTTCAATGCGGGACATTGGAATTCTTGCGTTATGGTGTTGTGTTATGTGTTATCACGAATCATCGCACAAAAGATTACATAAAATAGCAATTCTGTAATTCGACATCAAAAAGGGCTTTGTAATGGTATGTGGTTGGACATGTTTATAGAAAAACCTTCATGAGGTATGGAAAAGGTCCAGGAGGACTAATAGAGATAATAACTCAGCCTCCACACAACTAGCAAATTGGTGAAAGATCTTTGTGATTCAAATGACAATAGTGTAATACTTGACGCAAGTCACCACAAGGAAGAAAGTAAATCTAGAATAATGTCAGATATGGAAGATCGACAAAGAGTACGTGATAAACTATAAACATTCATTAATCATCTGAATCCAAATGAACATTCAGATGGACTAGTTAACGTTGTTACTAGATCTATTGCAACGGATAAGGTGAATTTGCAGAAGGCTATCGAATTATGTAGTCTTGGACTAACAGATTAAAAAAATTATATTTACCAGATGGATTTCACGCACCTTTGAAACAAACAATGTTTACGATGCAAACCATGGAAAGCAGTATAAAATTTGCTGATATTTTTGTATTTGATACTGCTCGAGTCTGTGCATTGCTCTTATTACATTATCTATCAATTGAAAAAGTTTGGTGTTATGAGCACTCCAGTTCCAAGAAGTATTTTCGAAGGTAATGGAAATAGTAAGAGAGCCCATCCTATTTTAATGTTTGCACATAAAAATATTACAATTGAATGTCCATTGTCCTCAGAATAAAATAATGGATTGGGTAGACAAGAAAACGTAGGCTACACTTAATTCTGACGAATGTCAGGTAAAACATAACATGAATTTGAATGCAAATATGAGGAGTGCAGTTCCAAAAGTTATCTACTCCATGTGAAGTGAATTGTGAGAAAACGTTGAAAACAGTAGTGACTAACCTATCAATATTTTACATGTGCTGAAAAGCCAGATATGTACATTTAGGCAAACAATACTGATGTTATAGGTATTTATAATTGTTATTTGCATAAGGCATGTTTTGGAACTACACAGTGGATAAGACTAGTTTTGGAAAAGTCACTTCTGGATAAAATGAGTTTTGTTATGTACAAAACATCAACATAACAGTAATAGTGATACCTTTGCTATTTAGATATGTGAATCCATGTCATAGTCTCATACATTTCAAATAACGTGTTAGTAAAATCATATAAGACATTCGCAGTAACAGGAACAAATGGTATTACATACAATGTTACACACTTACATTAATTAATCTTCAACAATAATCTCTTGTTCATCTTCATTGCCTCCAATGTTGTCCACTGTCGCTTGTTGATGAATAACGTCTTTGTAGTCGCGTTAACTGTTCACGTTCTTGCCAATTGTCACCAAAGTGTTTTTCAAAAGGTTAATCACATCACTAAGCTTATGAGGATTAAGCTACACGCTATGATCTACTTCAAGTACTGCAGGATTATTCCTAGAAAAACATTTGCTCTTCTTCCAAATTCCCCTGTACTGGGATAAATCAGTATGGTAATTAACTTAATCTATTACAACAATTGTTCCGGTGATACCTCTTTCCAAACAAATTCGTTTGCATGGAAGGAACATAAAATGCCAGCCATTAGGTGGCTTCAAAGTTTCAGAGATAGCTAATTTCCTGTCAAACACCTTTATTTCTGTTTTTCCTAAGCTACAAACAGTGCCAAAATTGGCGAAGATCTCAGAATATTCTTCAGCATCAATTATAGCGTCCTGTTTTCTCACAACTTTTTGTCTTCTGCAGTGTGATTTGTTGCGACTGTAGTGAGACTCAACAGGCTGATATTCGGCAATGAAAGTTTTCACAGCATCCCTTTTAGATGAAAATTACTTACTACGGGTACCGCTACCTTTACGTTATTTGCGAGCTTCACCTGTTTTTATATGGTTTTTTCTGCTTGCTGAACACGACTTTTGTATACACCTAATATTGATAAAAATGATTGCTGGCATACCATAATTACAGTTGCACCCTTTGACTGACGAAAGCTCTTCACATTATATTTAATAGCTACAGCTTTCCTGGAGCTATAGTGGGACAACAGTCAAAGCGATGTGCGCAGAACCCAATGTCAGACGACCATCCCTTGGGCGGAGCTTGTGAAAGAGGAGGGGGTCAGTTGAGCTGTCAGGCTTTTTGTCCTTGCCTCAAAAAGAAAGGAAAAGGAGGGGATGGAATGTGGGGTTGGGAACCTGGGCGAAGGTCGTACCGAGGGGAGGGGGAAGGGACAACATGTGGCGCTGCTTGAGCTATACCAACACAACTAACTGAAAACATTGAT